>PVLD010036414.1:0-10989 GCA_004027595.1 Dinomys branickii
TCTCAAACCTTCACCTCTGGTTTTAGCAATAGAGCCTCTGAGGTCCCAATGTTTTCCCCTCTTACAAAGTGTGATGCATGTTAGAAGACAGAGATTTGAAATAAGTATTTTATTGAATGAGAAAAATTCTGTGAGAGTTTTTCTAGCCAGGCACATGTGAAAGGAAGTGGCAACATATGCCAACTCATATAAGATCAGCAATTTCTCCCCTCTGCTTGAATTTGTTGATTTGGAAATTATTTGTCTGGCTCTGCAACAGAATCATCATTTGCTCTTCCAGTTTTTGTAAAGTCGCACATCCTGGAGCTAGTTAAGAAATAACACATTTACTCTGTCAACTTCTGCTTACCAATGAGGATCTAAAAGTGTGCTCAGAGGTAATTTGAACAGGCTCTTTCAAGATAGTGCATCTTTTAGTGGATCCGCAGCATGGTAAATACAGCTTGATAATCGTGCCAAACGTTTCTTTGCATTGTAAAATTGAATTGGCAGCTTTGCATAATAAAGGGATAAAATTATGTACCACACAAGATTTGCCTGAAAGTTGGTGGTTCAGTCTCAAAATTCTCTGCTGAATACTCTCGTGCTTGCTTTTGTATTTAGGCATTTTCATGTGACTGCTTACAGCAGATATTTCTTTTTATATATTTTCACAAAAATAAATTGTAATCAGTATGCCGAAACTTCTTCAACTGCCTCCACCATATTCCATATCTTATGTAGATATCTATTTTCCCATGATAACTGGAAAACCAGCATTTATGAACTTCATTCTTTGGGGTTGCATTAGGAACCATATCCCTTTATAAAATGTAATATTTTATAATCTTTTATTCTTTCATTGCTTGCTATGCTTTACATAGTGTTTATAAAATGAGGTGCTTCTTGGTCTACAATGAGTAATAACCAGTGCAAAATCATAAAAGAGGAAAAGGTAGAATGAGGACTGTCTAAGCATTCACATTCCTTCCTTAAATGTGTAAATCTCAGCTCCAGAGAAAGTCTTGAGAAAGAATTCTGCAAGAGTAAGATCATGGTATTTCACTTTTCCCAAGTAGAAATCCTGAATCAGAATCACTTTGCTGCTGACTAATTTTATCTAACTGAAAGGAGCAGATTAGGAATGGGTCAAAAAGGACTTTGCAAGTCACTTAACCTGATCTCACTGTTCAGATGACAAAGCTGAGCCACATTATTCTGTAAGTCACACTAATGTGACTTGGAAAACAATAGAACTTTGGACTCTGTGTTACTGTCCCAGTAGTGCACTCCCGTAACCTACACTTTTGAAGCCCTGAGTAGACAGTTGGGACCATTTAAACCTGCACTACAGGACACAGTTTGAGGAAACTATTCTTTGTTCTTGCATTCATAACCCTTTATCAGAGAATATGACAGAAATTTCAATGTGAGAAACAAGATTTAATTTGTTAAGAGCCATGACAGCAATAGAAAGCTTAAGGAAAAGAAAGTGAAGATATTGGTAAGCCAGGGTAACCTTTTTGAATAAATAGCATTTAATTTCTGATAAGAAGGTAAGGTTTTAATAAGAAGACCTGGAGTGAAGGATATTAAGGGTGGTAAAAGCAAAAACAGGAACAAGGGTAAAACACTAATGAAAAAGAGTAAGTGATATAATGTGACTAGATTCTAAGTAACCTTCATGTTTTCCTGTCATCTTATGACATACTCCTCAGTCATGGCAAAACTGTAAAGGAACTTAAATATACAACCAAATTTCCTTGTCTCAATAACCCACTGAGTCTCTAAAGAGTGATCACACATTCTGAGCTTTGAGAACAAAACTAAGTTGTACATTCTTTACTGAAGTTTGTACCACATTTTGGGAGGACAGAGGAGAAGAGAACTCACGTTCTTGGATGACTCACAACATTTGCTTGCTCTGAAACCTATCTTGTACCCCTCTCCTGATTTGCTCTACATGGCAGAGCCTTATCTCAGCAAATCAGATGGTCCAGGCTTCCTTTATCAAATGGTCACCTAGTAGGTTTGGCTAATGGTACAGGGAGGAACTGGAATTGAAAAGGTGAAAGGAAAGGAAAGGAAAGGCCAGTATATTTCCCCTCACTTTCTGTGCTAAAGGCAGTAGCTCAACAATGATCACATATCTTCTCTAGTTTTGCTCCTGTTGTACAGTCTGCACTGTGGTTCCAGCCTGACAAGACCCACATATTCTAGGCAGCTCCTTCTCTATAGTTCCAGATCCCACTGAGACCAAGACTCTGGTGATGCTGAAGCCTCCCTCTGAGTCCCAGTGCCGGCATGACAGACATTCTGCTCTTGTTAGCCTCTGGATACGTCATGGCTCCTATTTACATGTTCAACTCTTCCAACACCAATACAAAAGATTTATATAACAGACATGTTAGAAGAAAAGCTATGCTAAGATACAGTTAGTCACAGAGTCTTAAGCACACTTGTCACGCATCTGTCTCTGGCTCTCTTCTTTCTTTGTACTGCTTCCGTGGCCAGGCCAGCTCTTTCTCTTTGGTTGGAAAAATGTCTCTGGTCGTCACAAGTCTGTACCCTTGAGCCTCATAAGATAGTGAAAAGATTCTGTCTCTTTCTCAAACCCTTGTGTTAAATGTTAAGGATGAATCTGATCAATTTGCTACTGGATGGGGAGGTACAGTTCTTTGGTCATGATCCCAGAGTTGCATGTTACTATTTCAGCTTCACTAGAATTTTATTGAGTAAGGAGGAATCTACTCAACAGAAAAAATACTGGGAAATCGCAAGCATCCAATACGTGCAGATGCTGAAAATTTTTCTTTGCCGTTCTACATCCGCTCTTCATCCTTTGCTGATCTGAAGCTTTATGAAAGAAACTGATGGTTTTGATTCCTATCATTTACCTTCTGCTTGTTTTGCTGAGTGTGGGCCTGGTACACACTGCTATGGAATGGAAGGTAGGAGATCAGAGCCTGAGGGGTGTTTCTTCTTCAGTAACCTGCCAGACACTGATTTGGAAGTGGCAGATTTCCTCCAAATGGCAGCTGTCATTGGGCAGTTGGTCCTGTCTGCACTGCCTGTGTTCATATAAGAGCCATCTCCGACTCTGCAGGGCAGATTTCGATAATGGCCCTCACAGTGGTACTCTGAGGTGCCTCATTACTGCTAGAGAGTTCCCTGGACCCCATCCACACCCTAGGTGACTTCTACATCAAACTGCCTTCAGTTATTTATTTTTTAGCACATCACTGTCCCCTCAGGGACTTAATAATCACAAATTAGATTATTATTCCATTTTATAACTGCAAAGCCAAACCTTTCACATTTTCAGAGGCTTGCTGAAAGTTGAACAGGGAGAGGTGGCTGGGATTGGAATGGAAGGGAAATGCCTTTGTCTTTAAACTTTGAGTACTAAACGGGGAGTTTGTTCTTTTGACAAATACCCAAACCCAAGAGCCTTATCCCACTGCCATTTCCTTGTCTGGGTATACTCTACCAGTGTACTCTACCAGCAAGACTAGGGTTTTGGTTCCTACAGTCAAACTGGCCGTGCTAACGAGAAAAATAGAATAAGATGCAGAATCTCGTGTCTAGAGGGGTGCTGCTCAGTGAACAGTGATCCCCTGGGGAAGACTGGTGATGGGGACAAGAGTTCACTGGGTGCAGGCTCGGTAGTCTTCCGCCATGCTCGTGAACAGCTTTATTTTTTTTAAGTGTGATAGTTGCTTTCAATTCTTTACCATAGAACTTCCTCTGGCACAAGTTTCATTTAAATGTGATTTAGCAATATAAGTGGATAACCATTTGTTGTCTACGGTTCCTAGGTTTGGACAAAAATATACACGTATGGTGCCTGGAGAGCACAAAAGTAAATGCTTAGAGATTATCAAGCAACTCTAACCTGAAATGCTAAAGCTAATTCTCTTCCCACTTCATTTTCATGATATCTCCTTATCCAAATAATGTCCTATTCGGAATTGCACTAAGGAGTTAGGAAGCCTAGGAAGTTAAATGGATAATACTATCAGGGATAACATGCAATTAAAGCCATAAGCAAGAGAGACAAATCCACTGATTTGTGAGATTTGAGAAACATTAATGTCCAACTTAGCAAAGCAAGAAGGGACACTGGAGTGGCCACATCCTACAGAGACAAAGCAACTTTCTGTTCTGCTGTGACTCTATGCAATTATACGTAGTGCAAAAGGAAAACAAAATGAGTAGTGTAGTTTGTGGGAAGAAAACCAAGTGAGGATGAGTTTACATCCAGACAAAGCACAATATTGAGATATCAAGGAATACAGAAGCTTTATTTAATGAAGAGGTAACAAAATAGAAAAGATACTTATAAAATTTAAAAATCCTACTTCCCTCACAAGCACATGCCTCAAAGGTTTGTAGGCCTTTCTCGGGATGACAGATTCACAAAGGCTATTTTGAGTAGAGTTTAGAACAAAGAAGGAGGATGAAGGCCTTTGTGGGCAGACTCTGTGCTGTGCAGCTGGGCGGTTGTGGTGATTCTGAAGCAGAGCAGCGACGCTCTCCTCCAACCTCTTCTATAAAGTTCATTACTCCCAGAGCCTTCACTGCTGATGAGGTTGGGAGACATTTGTAGTGTGAAATATTCTACCTATTCATACAGGAATCACACCCAATGTGCTTGTCCATTTGTCTTGCTGCAGGACTGCAGACTGCTTTGTAGTCCACAAACACTTTGAAATCAAGGATGCAGTTTACTCATCACTGCTTTTATTTCTGAGCTCCGTGCATGGACACATGGTAGGCATTTAATAAAGGGGTTCTGTTATTCTCATTTGAAAATTACAATGTTTTTTCCTTCGTAGAAAAAAGACTGAATTTCTTAGGTTGCAAAAATGCATACAATCCAGAAAACTAAAACCAGCTAACACCACACATACACAGAAAGTCAGCTGATGTGAAAAAAACAACTGATGTGAAAAATAATACAAAAGGATCTTGAGATGATAAGATCTTTGGTATGCTTTCCTACTTCAGTGGTAAACTGAAGGCAATAAGACATATAATTATACTAAAATTTAAAACTACAATATGAAGAGAACTAAAACTAAAATATTATAACACATGAATATGATAATATGTGAATATGTGTCCCATAAAAACAAAACCCACAATATATTATTTCATGTCTCCATGTCTTTCTTGTTTTTTTTTTTTCTTTTTTCTTTCCTTTAACACGGGGACAAGGTAGGATTTCTATAGCTCCATACTATGTGCCCAGGCTTCCTGTTGGTTCCTGGTGACCTTTCTAATGGGGATCTCAGCTACTTACCATAGATGTTCCTATCACTAAATAAGCTGTAGAGATCATTAATCAAGTAGAAATTAATGAAAAGGAGGATTAGAGGTTTGAATAATTTGCTTAAGAACTTATAAATATCTGTGTTTTAGTTCTATTGAGTTGCTATAAAAAGTACCATAGAATGGGTAATTTATAAAGGACAGGGATTTATTGCCAATAGATCTAAAAGGCTAAGTCCAAGACCAAAGTGCCACCAGATCTGGAGTCTGGAGAGAGCTTGCTTTCTGCTTCATAGATGGTAACTTCTTGCTGTGTCTTCACATGGCAAGAGTGGTAACCAAGTTCCCTTGCACCTCTGTTCTAAGGGCACTGCTCCCACCATGTGTACAGAACATAGTAAATCAACTCCTGAAAGCCTCAGACCTCATTACTATCATATTTGGACCTGGGTTTCAGCACACCAATTTGATAGAGACACAAACACTTGGACCAAAGCAACCTGGACCATCAGAATATAACCTCATTTGAGGATAGAATCTTGACAGATGTATAGGGACATACAAAAGGATTTTGAAATGCAAATATTCTGGCCATAGGGTACACCCTCGATGTAATAACTCATCTCTTTATTAAAAGAATGAAGGGCATAGCAACACAAGGAATACAGTGAATTGGAAAGACAAGCAGAAACCGGAGTGGTGTTGCCATAAGCCAAGGAATGTAGGGAAACCACCAGAATCTAGAAGAGCAAAAGTTCCATAGAGCCGTAGGAGGGAGTCTATCTCTACCAATACCTTGATTTCACTTCTGATCTCTAAACCTGTGAGAGAATGCTTTTCTGTGATTTAAGTCACTATTTTGTGGTACTTTCTTAGGGCAGCTCTAGACAATGTATACAGAGGTTTTATGTTGACATATTGCAAGACACTGTCTTGATTAGGAAGTTAGCATCCACAGAGATAGTTTGGTGAAGTCTATATGATAATACCATATTTAATATAAACTCTATCAGTGGAAAATCAGCACTTATAATAATATAAAACTATATAGTTTACATAAGCAAGGTCTATCTAGCACACAGAAAACATAAATGATACAGAGTTTCACCAAACAAGATTGTAGGAATTCAACAATGGTTGTTATATTGCATACTGCTGTCTTCATATTAGTTGTTCAGATTACCAGATATAAGCATTCAAAATTGGTCAAAAAGATCGAATTTTTGTCTCTAGATTGCTCCTTGGTAACCCCAGAGATGAAATCATCAGCAACATTAATTGCAATCCATAAAATATTCAACTGGAAAAAAATGGTTGAACCATTAGTAGAAGACATGCAGGTCTATCCTTTTGACCTATGTTTCATTTTACAGACATTGTTTTTAATATCATAATTTAACCTAGGAAAATAATGAAGATGAGGGAAGTTACGGGAATTAGCATGGCCACAAAGCTAGATAATGTCGGAGTCTGGTACTGACCAAAGCCTTGTCTAGCCCCGGAGTCAGGTGCTGTATTTCATCCCTCAAAATGTGCTTAAAACTGTTTGTTTGATTCTTTTCCTTCCTAAGCTCCAGATGGGCAAACACTGTCTATCTATTGAAAACAAAATTACAGAGTGTATTTTTGCCAGATACTGTGAGGGCAAACAATGTTTTATGAACTAAGGTCAAATAATATATTGTCAGACTAAAATGTAGTTATTCTCTGAGTTTATTTAAATAGTATAGTAGGAGAACTGGAAGTATTTCTCTACGTTTTCTACTCTCCGTTTGAAGAGTAAGTTGGCATGGGAGATAGGACTGTGTGGGAAGAAAAGGCAGCATAGTTGTGGGGAGCAGGTGATCTGGAGATTGACCACACATTCAGGTCTAGAGGCCAAGGCCAAGGCCAAGGCAAGGCCAGCCCGGACAGCACAGACCTCCAGAGGTGAACCATATAAAGAAACTGTTGATACTAAAGCAAGGCCAATCTGGTGGGTGTGTGGCCTTGGTGTTCCTCCCTGTTGGCTACAGTACAGATAGGTCTGCAAGTGTTTCACTTTCAGTGTTCTTAGCAAAACACTGAGTCCTTGCACTTTTGACTCTCGCACATGCTTTCCCTCTTTTTACTGTGTATAAATAAAGATGCAGACTATGCTGGACTGTTGATGCTTCTCCATCAGAGCAGTCAAGTCCAACCCAGTCCAGCTTTCCTTTTAGTATGTGTCTATAGGTTTTTCTTAATCTTTCCCATCATCTCCTCTCAGGACTACGCTGGCTGCATGGGTTGTGGCAAGTTTTTACAGATCTTATCAAAGAAACTCTAGGTCTTTCAGATCCCTTTGCAATTTATCCCCTGGAAATGACTTAAAAAGATACTTAGGCTTCCAACCTCTTTCATTTTCTTTGCTTTCAGTGGAAAAACAGACCTACAATGTAATTAAAAACTGATGATGTAAATCACCTAAAATTCCACAATAACCTCCCCCCATGTTAGTCGGCCTTTTGATGCTGTGACAAAATACTTGAGAAAAACAACATAAAGGAAGAAAGATTTATATTGACTCACAGTGTAAAAGATTTCCGTCCATGGGTGGCTGGTTCCATTGTGGGTCTGAAGTGAAGCAAACTATCCTAAATGACAAGGGGTGGTATAGCAAATCTCACCTCATGGCAGCCAGGAAGTAGGAAAGAAAGGGCCAGAAAGGAAGTGGCCAGGGACCAGATATAATTCCCAAGGTCATGCTCTGAAGATCTACTTCCTTCAGCTAAGTCCTACCTCTTAAGTTTCCCTCACTATCCAATAATTTCATGGAATTATGATCTTCTCAGTGGATGGTTATTTTACTGATGGAGTTAGACCTCTCATAATCAAACCACTTCCCAAACTCCAATCAGCAAGTAAGGCTTTAACACAATTACCCTTTTGGGGACATGTCATATCTAAAACATAACTCTTGCTCAAGATTAGTGGTGAGAAGTCACGGTTAGAAATAAAATTTTGCATTTTATAAACATTAATTTTTAAAATGATAAAAATATACTTTTTCATTGACATGAAGTTTAACAGCTGAGCCACCTATAAGTGCACAGTCTGGCAGTGTTAAATATTTTCATACTGATGCACAATGACTGGAACTTCTATGGCCACTAAACAGCTCCACATTTCTTCCTTGCCCCCAAACAGAAAATCACCACTTTATTTGTTTTCATAAATTTGACTAAAGATAGTCTCTGACTTACAGTGGTCTCATCTGTGGATTTGGACTTTATGATGATGCAGAAGTGACAGACACTCAAAGAAAATTGTACTTTGAATTTTGAGTTTTGAACTTTCCTTGGGCCAGTGAAATACTGGAGGTAGAGGCATTGGGTGTACTTACTGGATACACAGGCTATGTCTTACATCTCCAGGAGATACCGTCCATACCTGGGAAATGAGGTCATTCCAAGGAAGTGGCTGTTGATTATAGTTAATCTTAAAAGCTGATACTCTGCTTTTCCTTCATCCATCATCTCAGTCTCATTTATTACAAGATAAATATACCAAAGGTTTCTGGTAAGTAAAAACTCTAGTCTTCGAAAACTACAGACAGTACGACTCTAGGGTGAGTGATACTTGCTAGGATGGACTAGTCATGGAAGTGAAATGTTTTGCTTCATTTGATTTATCACATTCATATCATAACTAAAGAAAAGTTGAAATTCATGAACATAAATTTATACTATACATAACTGCTCACATATGTCTTATATATAAGCAATTTTACTATATCCTCATTTTACAGATAAATAAATTAAGACCCAAGAGAATTATAGGACCTATCTAAGGTTACATAATCCATTGTCATGAATCAAATACCTTAAACTCTATTCACACAAGTGGTTTTAACCCATGTTTATGAAATCCATATTTACAAAACTTGAGACATTAAATTTGCAAGGATTTTTCAATAGGCAACTTGCCCCTCTCCCAAACTTCATTCACTTTAAAATCATTGACATACATAAACATTTATTTTATGTGTATGTTTGCAAACTATATTAGGTTGAATTTTTATTTTTTTTGCAAATGAGTATTATATTATTTATTTTACTTTTTAAAAATACATATATTTCCTCTAATTCTCCTGATTCTGAACCCTTCTCTATTACCTTCTATATACCTGTTAGTAATCTTTTTTCAGACACTCTTTTACTACATTCAAAATATGATTTTTCTTTATTAATATTAGACTGATAGCTCCAATTTTCCCAGACCATTTCTGAAGAATCCTGTTATGAATATGTGTGAACTCTCCAAGTACTCCAGCTCTGCTCTTTGAGTTTTCACTTTTTATCTGTCCCTAATCCAACCTAGTGCTGGAACCCTCTTCAGACTAAGCTGTGAACATATTAAGGTTTTACACAGATGTGAGAAGCTAAACACTGATGGTATTTTCACATATTCTAAAATGTTTGCACATGTTAGTCTCAGTGTGATTCCCTGAGGCATAGTGAGATTTTCCTTGTTTTATTGAAAACTGAAGCCCAGTGTGGTGGTCAAGGAACTGGCTTAAGGTGTTATTCAGAGAGATAGTTCACGGGTAAGCTTTCAGATTGAAAAACGATGTCTTTGGGATGACTCAGCCTTGTCAAATCTGTGCAGAGGTTATTTAGCCATGTTTTGTCTATCATTTTTTAGGGGTGGTTGTAAGAAGAAATGGATCAAGTGTAGGGATCACAGAGGCTTCACTGGAAAACTGTCCCCTCCATTATTGCAGACTATGACAGTTGAAAAGACATTTCTATAAGTTCAACAGTTCTGGACAATGTACAGGGAACCACTCAGTCATAGTCAAGGCTGAGGCTGTCCATTGCGGCTTTCTTGAATGAAATTTCTTTTGTCTTCCAGTCATTATATAAGCTGCTCAATCATTGTGTTAAACCTGTTTTATTTGGATTGTCTAGAGCAGCCAATTTTTCTTGACTCATTTCTAACTAATATAATCACTTTTATGGTAAATGCTAATATTTTGACTATGACTTTGCTTCCTAGTGCTCAAGTATAATTTCAAGAAGGTAAAATCAGGACTTTTATGTAAATTTAGGATGAACATGTCATGGATTTTGTTCAACTAATTAATTAATGAGGGTACAATTAAGTGCTAAGGCAAATTCAAAGAATATCTGAGGAGCTAGGGTATCTATAGATAATTTAATAAAGAAATATTCCAGGATATTTTGGGGTCCATACAAAGTTGCTTAATATCCTACAAAGATGTATATAAATGGTGGGCTACATTTTACCACAAATTATTTACCTTTACTAGACAAAAACCTACAAGTTACAGTAAAACTTCTGGAAACTTTAATAAGTAGTTTTTAAACTCTTATCATCATTTTAGATACTACAAGAACATGTTCTCAATGGCCCTGAATCAAGGCCAGCAGTTTTCTGTAGCTGTTGGTTTCAAGCAGGAGCCTAAAGTGGTATCTTTCTTTTTTTTTTTTTATTTAAAAAAAAATACAAGTACAAAAACATATTGACAAACAGACACCAATTAGCATAAAAAATAGTACAATCACAACTAATCTATAGACAAGGTGATATGACCTCAACAGTGGTTATTGCTTTATCCATTGATATCTTCGAAGTGTAAATATATAAGCCCATATACAGACATGCAAATTTAGTCAGACAATTAATCCTCTCAACAACAGAAAAAACACAAAAACCAAAAATCCAAAGACAAAAAACAAAACAGGCAAACAT
>PVLD010036415.1:0-10987 GCA_004027595.1 Dinomys branickii
TAACCCAGTGCCATGTGGATGATGCCAAGGTCTGCTGCTATGTGCTTGCTTCGGCAACACATATAACAAAAACAAGGTCTGCTGCCAGGCTTCCCTCTCTCGGCCGTAGGGGTCAAGTGCCTGGATTTCAGGGCATTTTGAATCAGATTCTGCAGAACAAATTCTCTAGGTTGCCACCATTTTGAGATCTGGTGCGGCTGTTGCCATCATTCTGGAACATAGTGTGGCTGCCACCATTCTGGAACATGGTGCTCTGTGGCTTTCTCCTCAAAGCAAAGTCTTTCACTTTTGCGGTTTTGAGGCTGGAAAGGGTGGAGACTTGCTGCTTCTTGTGATGTCTTCAGGCCATCTTTTATATTCTCTTGTCCCTTCTCAGCCATGAAGATTTTCTCCACTCTGCCTCTGCAGTTCACAGCTTTATTGGAGCTTCCTTTCTGGCCAAACTCACAACATTTTAAATCATCCTGCTGGGCTCTTTGCTCTTGATTCTCAACAAAAATATGGCTAAAAGCCCCCAACACTAGTCATGTTCCTGCACCAACAATAGACTATCTTAAAATTTCCCCTGCCAGATTAATTAGTCCTCCACTCTTAATTTGAGTCTCAAGCAAAATCTCTGGACATGAGTAAGGCAGACCAACTTTCTGCCAAGCTATAACATATATCCCAGCATTGGACCATGAATCAAACACAAACTCTAGAAGCCCACCCCTAGGCATGCATGAGGCTTTTCAGGGGGGACATCTAGACACAAACCATAACATAGTATATATTATACTGCATCCATTCTTGAGATATTCTCCAAAAATCTCATCTCTGGCTTTTCTTACATTGTAGCTTTGGAAAGTAGATCGTGTACTTTATTCAGTTATTTGGCCAGAGGGCCCAAGGCAGTGAGTGCCTTGAACATAATCTGAGCTCATAAAACAGGAAACAGAACCAAAAATATCACTTATAGCTGAGATAAAAGGAACTGAGATCAAACTTCTGCTCCAGAACTCTGCTTACTTACCAGTATACTACAGCAAGATTACCCAGAAAACAACTACCATTTACTAGCCACATGAACTTGGCTACTCCCCACCTCCCTATGACTGTTTCCCCACTTACACCAACTGAGGGGTACAATCAGATCATCTTTCTGGCCCTGCCACATTTTTAAACTATTATGAAATAACTCAATCCACACAGAAAGAATATAGCAGCAGTGAAAAGAGAAATTTAAACAAATGTTCTCAGCAGTCCCCATGTCTTTTCATTAGGATTCTCCACGAACATCTTCCAGCTAGGTGTGATAGTTCACGCCTGGATTCTGGGAAGCTGAGGCAGGAAGATCACAAGTTTGAGCCCCATCTAGGCAACTTCACAGTTTAGCAAAACCCTGTCTCAAAAATTTTTTAAAGGGGAAGAAGGGTCTAAGGATGTTGCTTAGTGAGAAGGCTTTGGCTTCAATCCCAGTCAGAAAGGGAAAGAGGGCGAGATAGGGAGGGGTGAGGGGGGAAACAAGGGAAAGACAGAGGGACAGAGACAGAGAGACACAGAAGGCAGTCAGACATCTTCCACGAAGAATCTTAGATCTCTTTACAAGGATACTAATCTAGTCTAAGGAAACAAAGACAAAACCAGAACCTAAACCTTTAGCACTGAAAAGGCAAGTACACGCCATCAAAGGACAGACTTAAAGAGCCAGAGGCAACTCGTTCATTTACATACAATGCCCTAAACTAGTCCACACGATTTTCAGTTAAAGATCTAGGCAGCACCTCAAGAACTGAAGGACAAGCAAAAGACCAGCATGCAACACTGTTACCATACCTGGTGATGACATGCAAAAACTGTGGTGTAAGTACCGCCTGCTGAGACTTCTCAGGGTACTGGTAGACTGACATTAATTCAACAGACTTGACAATCATGTAGAGGTAGCCCACATGAGGTAATGAGAAAAAACAAAAAAGACTCAGCAGCTCTTTTCCATGAGATGAATTTTTTCCATCAGAAGTAAGAGAACCTGCACCCAAAAATGAAAGAAATAAGTATCACACACATAGTAAATAAAGGGAGAAAATAAATATTTTGAGACCCTTTTATGCAAACTCTACCAGTGGAAAACCACAAAGTTGCTAAGGGGAAGTTGCTCTTTACAGAAAAACAACAGTAAGAAATAAAAACAGCAAAATACTTAGGATATCACCATTTAGTAACTCCTAATAAATGGACAGAACTAAATTACTATCACCACTGGCTTGCTAACACCATAGAGTATACCAGCCACTGCTGGCTTCCTAGAGGAGCTCACACTGCTCGTGTTACAAACATCATAATAACAGAAACATAGTTTTTGTTCTGCCTTTCACCCCTAGTTTTGAGGATCAAACCCAAGGATTTTATACTGAGATACACCCCAGCCCTTTTTATTCTGAGACAGAGTATGCTCAGGGTATGCTCAAACTTTTGATTCTCTTGCCCCAGCCTCACAGAATGCTGGAATTATAGGTGTAATTCCATGATGTGCCACCATGCCCAGCTATTACCTTCTGAACAAGCCTAACTCTAGATCAGCACTGTTGATTCAAATATATGAGCCACATCTGCAAATTAAAGTTTTTCTGGTACACACATTTTTAAAAGTAAGAAGAAATAGCTGTCATTCTAATAACATTATGTTCAACATATGCAAAATATTACCATTTCAATAAGCAATAAATAAAAAATGAGATACTTCTTATATGGTTTGTACCAAGCTCTCAAAATTTATTGTGTATTTTATACCTACAATTGATAACTCATTGTTACACCAGTCATATTCCAAGTGTTCAACAGCAATATGTGGCTAATCCCATACTGGACCCCAGAGATTTGCATCCAACTACCAAGTCACAGAGAAATACAGTAGATACAGGAATATATTAAAGAACCCTGTGAGAAATCAATTGGCAAAATTCAGATTATAGGAAATTTCTTAGTAAGAGGTCCATTTCTTGCTAAGTGGACTGCAAAGAAAAATAAAGGAAAACTCTACAGACTAAGAGAGCCTTAAAAGACATAACCACCAATTGCAGTATAGGAGCCTTACTTTGCGCATCTGTGTGGCCTGTACCTAGGTGTCCACCCAAAGCCTCCCGGCCTCACAGGTGAGGCTTTTCAGAGGTGGCTGGATCTAGGATGTGTAATAACTAAGTGGGTTTAGGATAGCTCTTGGTGTGGACAGTGGAATCCTCATCCTGTGCGTCAGAGGCACCAATTAATAGGTTGATAGCCTGGATGGAATATAAAGGGAGAGAGGGAAAGTTTCTACTGCTGCTGCTTGCTACCTTCCTGTCTGACATACCCTGGACTGTTTTTCCTCTGCCATGACACCTTGTTTTGGAGCCATCTGATTATGGACTGAAACCTCTACAAACTGTGAGCCAAAATAAACCTTTCGTTCTTTAACTCGTGCGTGTCAAGTATTTTGACTCAGCAATCAGGAAAATAAGACAGAATCTGATTGAAACAAATTGTTTTCAATCACAAAAATTTTTAAATCAGGAAAATCTGAACACTTGAGTATCTGATATCAAGAAATTTTTTTACGTGAAATGGTATTTTGAGTTTGTATGAGTAAAAACATTCTTTCCTTTGAGAGATACTTGATGAAATATTTATGGGTGAAGTGGTATTAACTCTAGGATTTGTATTACAATAACCTGGAAGGGAGCAGAGGATGGTCATGAGACATCTGTTAAAGTTGTGCTCAGGTACATGGGAGCCCACTGTACTATCTCCTTGCTGTGTTTGAAATTTTTCACAACTAAAGTTTTAAAAACAAAGTACTTTTCTGATGGGCCCCCTTTAAGGACACTGACTACTATCAGAAACCCAATGTGTATTCTCTGCAATTGTCCCAAAGCCAACTGTCTAATTTTTTTTCTCCCTCTTCCTTCCTAAACACATCCAGACTGTAGCCCACAAGGACTGCTCACTTCTCCAAACACACATAACAGTCTTAGAGCTGGTACATGTTGGTTCCCCTATGCAGTATCTTACCAAAATCTCCATCTTCTAGAAATTCTATTCATGCTGTAGGATCCAGCTCACTGTCTACTCAGTAAGTATTCACCAGGTACCTACTAAAGTGCTGGGGCTCTCATTTCTCAGGATACAACAGTGCCCAGGACATGGCAAGTGCTCTCACAGAGCCTTCATTCTAGTGATGGGGACTGGGGTAGAGTACAGAGAAGCCATCGCCAGGTGCACAGAAAAGGAGTATTTGAAACTGAGAGGTCAGAGAAGTCCTTTGTGGTGAGATGACATTTGAGCTACAAATTCAATGACTTAAATGCAGTAGTCATGCAAGACCTGAGGGAGCTTCATTCTAAACCTAGGTGAAGAAACAGCACGTCTTACTCAAAGGTGCACTGGCACATGTGAGAGAGAAAGACCACTATGGATGCAGAACAGTACACGGGGTAAGAGTGAGACAGAACAAGTTCACAGTTACAGTCACGCAGAACATGGAACGACCTTGGGGGCCATTGGAAGTACGATGGAAAGCTCGCTGAATTACAGAGCTGACCCTCACAGCTACTGGCCCTACCTGGTCTCCAGCTTTGTCTCCCATCTCCCCCGCCGACTCCCCTGGGTTTTACTTCCCTCAGCTCCTCAGCCAGAAGACTTCCCCACCAGTCTTTGCTACTTCCTCTGCCCAAAAGGCTTTTTTTCCTCCTCAGCACCAACCCCCTCCCTAGTCAACCCTTCAGATTCTCTCCCTTAGGACCTCAAAATGAAGTCAGTATCTTTTGTTACAGGTTCTCACAGTAGGGTTCCTCTTCCATTTAACAATCATTTTGGAATGTAATTGTGGTTATGTGAATATTTAACTAATGTCTGCTTCTGCCATTTGACAGTTAACTGCAAAGGGCAAACATGTTGCCCCCCTTTTGCCCGTTGCTGCTTCCCTAGTATTCAGTACAATGTTCAACACTAGATACTTGGTAAACTTTTACTAAAAGAAAAGAATAAGCGAAGGTTATAAAGACAAGGCATCAGAGTGGTATTTACACCATTTTTCTAGAAATGTAACCTCCACCCCGTGGAGGCAAAACATCAGTATTTTTAAAAGGGCCCTGGTGAACTTAACATGCACCAGAGCTGAAAACCACTGTTCTAAGTGAATCGGTTTTCAGTCCACATTTCCCAACTTGCTCACAAGGTCATCACAAGAAGTTTTGCCAAATACCCTGCTGGAATTCAGGTAAATCTCTGCTTTGGAAGGGCTCTAACTTCCTTTTCTGGACCTAGGGACTATTTTAAAAGTGGAAATGAGCTTTATCACACTCCATCCATAGCTTCACTTCTCACAGCACACCCGACTTTCCTTTCTAGTGCTCACAGGTATTTGTTCAGAAACTTGTCCACACCCCAGGGAGACTCAGTAGAAGACACAAATCTCGTACGTACACTGATGTCCCCCCAGCCCTGACCCCAACACTACACCGCAGTGTAGCACTGCCACACTTACCTGTGTGGTAGACGGGTAGCAGCTGCAGGGAATGCAACCTGATGTCATCGGGTAAGACATAGAAGGAAATATCAGGAGTAAAACGTCTGTGAGTTTAAAAACACAAAGAGGAAAAAGTCTAATTTCCATGTACATTAAGCAGGCAAATAAATACTAAAAACTAGAGGGTAAAAAGCTCTCTAATACCTATAGAGCAGGTGCTGGACATGGAAGTATTTTATTTTCTCATCAGCCAATCCTGTAGATTCCAGTGTAACAGATACTCCAGACTGTTCACTTTTTTCGCCAAGAAGCTCCATGGGCTTTTGGCAGATAACAAAATCATCTGACTCAATCTGTGACATTTCATTACTGAAATCTTAGAAAATAAAAGTTAGGGTATAACAACTCCAAGTACTACCTTCAATGAAAAGTAGATTTCACAATACTCTCTCACCAATTAGATAGGCATATTATAATTTTATATTCACACATTTCAAACAATTACAAGGCACTACAGTTTTCAAGTTTTAGTACTTGTTCATTTATTCCTCAAACCACTGATAAAGTACAACTAATTATGTATTATCACCCCCATTTTACCCTCAAGAAAATTCAGAGATGGTGTTACCCAAAGACACCCAATAAATACGAGAACAAGAACTAGAAATCCCTCATCTAGCAGTGGCTGTATTCCGTTATCTGTACTAACAAGTATATGCACAAACACATTTCCATGGTATACAGTAACACATGAACAGCTAGATCATAAACACAAATGTTATGTAGTCAGCATAACTAGATCTATAAATATTGTGGCTTGGTGCTATACTAACCACAATGGTGCCAACGGCTCTGCAATACTAGAGACAGAGTCAAAGGTGACCATTTTCTCTATGCCTAGAACAAGAAAGCAAGTTCATCATTTACCTGTCTTTTTTACTGGATTGTTGGTCTCACATGGATGGTGGTTAACTCTCTCTCCATTTTTAGAGTCCAATTCCAGTTTTAGAACTAAGACTTCCAAATCTGACGTGACAGCAACATATCCAACACAAAAAGAAATTTCAACAGGAGTGATATTATCTAAGTGGATAATAAAAGAACGTTCAAAGTCCAGTACTGAGAATTCTTCATTAATGACCCGGTATGTCAAACTAAATAAGATTAATTTATTTGTGCAGCCAACAAGGAGGTCTCCTTTCACAGGGCAACAGGAAATACACAAGGGGGCCTCAGAGAGCGGCACTTCAACAATAGACATCTGGTCTCTGAAGGATTCCCTGAAGGGTGCCTCCACATTATGCCCAACCATTCTGATACACACGCGAGAGTTCTCTGCCCTTTTACTTCTCCAGTTCACATAAGCACGAAGGAACGTAGCCTTGTTTTTCTCTTCAATTGCTACCAAATAGTCCCCTGAAAAGGAAGTAAGAGTACACTTGGAATTTGCAATTAGAAATACAACCAGTAATTTTGCTGCAATGAAATAGAATACATCATTGGCTACAGATTGAATGAAACAAAACTCTAAAATAAGAGACTCTCAGGGATATTTTTAACTTACATTATTAGACACCGAGGTTCTGAAATACTATCTTCCCCATTTTAGAGTCTAAAGATAAACTACTAAACTACTAATTATGATACAAAACCTACATTTTATTTTCTGTATTAGCTCTATGCATTTCACCAGAACTCTAAACTTACGGGTCCAACAAAGCTCTACTGACAAAAAGGTTCAGCAATATTCGTGTATTACTGTCACTTACTAAAGTTAGGTATAAATCAAGGGACTCTGAATTTAACAGAACTTGCACTTTATCTCCTCCCCTCCCCACAAAAGCCACAACTTTAAAAAATACAATAAAGCTACGAGTACTAAGTAAAATATAAATCCAAGTTAACTTTCTCATAACTTTTTTTTAACTTATAAGAGTAACATTAGAAAAAAAGAGTAACATATTTGTTGTGATATTTTGACTTGAGAAATCAAAACGTGAAGTAGTAAAGACATGCAAAACAAAAACGCACGATCATCTCTCTGCATCTCGCCCCAGAAGACACAATGTAAACACACAGCCTGGTGTGTGACTGTCAACATTTTTCTCTTACACAGTGTAAACATACAACACAGAGCAGTATACTGTCTTCTTTTTTCTGTATCATACTAACTATTTAACAATCTGCAGTATTTTTAAATGATAACTCTTTCCCTACAAGTTGACAGACGGGTATCTAACATTGTATACACATGTGATAACTTACTTAATATATATTCAAGCACTTCCAGGTTTTTTGCCACTGTTTTTCCACCTGGATTAAACAGGCCTCCCCCTCTGTACTTACTGCGGGAAGGGAGAGAGAGTAGGACAGAGCACTAAAACTGAGACTGTGGGACGGAAGGGCAGGCACGTGTTACACCTCAATGGATACTGCCAGGCTACCTCCCTATACGATAGAAACTCATGGTATCTGCAGCACGGTTTGAGTGTGTCTGCTTACCTATTGCTTCCCCAGCAAGGACTCATATGACAGTGGGAACAGGGACTCTAGTAGTTTATATGATTTATGTTACATAGACTACTTCTAAAACTAGCCATCTTTTCCTATGTGTGTCATCCATGCAGTTTCTCTTCTGCAAGTTGTCCGTTTTTTTATTAAGTTGTTGATGTATTTTTCTTAAGGAATTGCAGTTCTCTGGGAAAAGGGATACTAACCCTTCACTGGCCATGCATAGTACATAATTTTAGTCCACTTTTGTCTTTGTTTATAGCTTCTTTCACCATGTAATTGTTATGTACTCAGATATGTGTCTTTTCTTGCTTGGCTTCTGAAGTGTCATTCTTTGCTTAAAAAGTCCCATGTCTTCCAAATTACATAAATATATTGTAAGGGAGGGCAACTTTCAGCATATCGTTTTAAGATAGAATAATTCTAGTCTTAGTGCAAGCCTCAAAAGTGTCTTGAGAAACATCCTGCAGGAGGTTATAAAGAGTTAATTTTGCAGGCCTGACTTTGCCCAGGAATGCTTCTCCAAAGACAAACCTTGCCTGAGTTGTTTCACCCCTCCCCTCGCCCTAGATAAACATTGTATCTAAAGGGAGACATATAGAACAGAGTACAGAAAGTATGTATCCTTGTGGCTGGAGCCTGACCTGGTCACAGGGCACAAGGAAAACAACTGTGGCCAGGCCTAAAACATTCCAATCTATTACCATGAAAACCAAAACTGTACATAAGGTGGGAACAAAGTCAGTTAAATGCCACTTTCCTGATCAGCAAACCAGGAATGAGGGGTGACTGGTCAAATTAGTTTAATTAGTTTTATTAAATCAAATTAAAAAACTGTTTGTTCGGAATGAGTTCTTTGATCTCCTGCAGAATTCAGCCTAATTTTTGCCATAACAATATGGGATAGCTCATCTTTTCTGTCTTAGTGGAGATTTTTTGGTACTACAGATTGAATCTGGTACCTTTATACTAAGCTATACCCCCATCCCTTTAAAAAATTTTTTTTATTCTGAGACAGGGTCTCTCTAAATTGCCCAGGCTGGGTACCATCATACCTGGCTTGGTGAATTCTTTTAAATTTTTACCCTTTAGAATTGTGTTGGTGAGGATAGGGGCATAAATCCAGGATTTAACCAGGTCTTTTGTCTTCACAATGTAGAACCTCTGATACCATTACGATTACATAAACAGCCCTTTTGCAATGAACGGAAGTTAAAAAGCTGGTGTTAAGCTGACTTTCCCTACACACAGCAGCATGCAAGCAGCATAGCCACTTTCTGCAGAAATTCACAAGGATGAATGACCAAGTTCCCTCCTCCTCCAAAGTGACCTAGTCTTCAAAAGAAGACAAAGCAAGCCAGGCCTGGTAGTGACATGCCCATAATCCCACCACTTGGGAGGCTAAGGCAGAAGGATCAGTCAGTTTCACCAAGGCCTGGACTACAAAGTAAGTTCAAAGCCTTCCTGAACTGCATAGTGAAACCCTGTCTCAAAAAAACGAAAAGAAAAAAGAAAAATCAAAACAAAACAAAAAAGAAGGCAAACTCTGCATTGACAGTGGTTCCTTGGCTGCTACATGGGTACTGTGTGAAGCTACTCTCCTCGAAATCTTCGTAAGATGCTTACAAATAGCACGTACAGTACATTTTTCTGTGTTCACTGTCATTAAGTACATGCACACTGTTTTGCTACCATTACTACCATCCAGAACTTTTTCATGTTTTCCGTTACTATGTATTCACCAAGCAGTAACTCTTCATTCCCCCCTCCCACAGACCCTGGTACTCGATCATTCCACTTCCTTTCTCTATAATTTTTGACTACTCTCAATACCTTACACAAGTTGAACAGTGTAGGGTTTGCTCTTTTGGGTCTGACTGAGTCAGTTAGACTAATGTCCTTCCTCCAAGTGTACCATGTATCAGGGTTTCATTCCCTTTTAAGGTTAAAAGCCTATAACTTTACCTATCTGTTCATCTGTCACTAGCCCTTTGAGTTGTAGCCACCTTTTAGTTCTTATAATAATCCTACTATAAACAATGGTGTACAAATATCCATTCAAGTTCCTGCGTTTAGTTCTTTTGTGTAAATACCCCGAAGTGGCAGAAGTGGAATGGCTAAACTACATGGTAATTTTTTTATGTTGCTTTTAAGAAATACCATGTTCGGGAAGATGGCGACCGGGTAGGCAGCAGAGAGAGAACCTCCCAGAGGATTACCACCCAAACAATGAAATATAGCAATATGAAGACAGAAATGAGGACTTCCGGGAAGAAGACGACCAGCCGAGAGAGCGAGTGCGGAGGGAAGAACGGCTTCAGCTCCGAAACCCGACAGAGAACGCGCTACTGGGACAAACTGCGCCAAACCGGGCAGCGCTCCGGGATCCCGCTCAGAACCCCACCCCCGCAGCCAGCGCTGCACGAACTGGAGCAACAGCGACCGGCCGGCGGGATTTCTGAGTCAGGGAAAAATCTCCATCCAGGGAAAAACATCTGAACGGCACTCCTGTCTGCATGATCACAGGGTGAGTTAAGTGCACGCTCTAACCGGTTTTTCCTGAATCAGGAAGAAGCTCAGCCCAGCGAGAGACATCAAAGCAGCTTTAAGGACTGCGGGATCTCCCGGGTGGGAAAACCTACTTAGGTGCCCCAACGGGTTTTGTGAGGGGGGGAAGGAGCTCCACCCAGGGAGGAGCACCTGAGTGGCCTATCTGCAAGAATCCTGGGGTGGCGAGCTGTTTATTCGCCCCGGCCAGGTCTTGGGGTAGGGAGTAGAAGCGGAAATCTCAGCAAACAGCTTAAGGGACATTCTCCCAAAGAGAAGTAACCATTGGAGCAGCCTCTGCAGCAGACCTTTGCCTGCTGAACTGTCTGTGGAATTTATAGCTCCACAGTTTGAATCTGATACCCAAAAATGGGAAAACAGAGGAACAAAATGCAGTCTCAAAACTCAACCCCACCCAGAACAAGTTTTGAATGTGAAGATACAGGG
>PVLD010036416.1:0-10986 GCA_004027595.1 Dinomys branickii
GGTTACACAGATGATGGCCCTTTTGATCAGTTCGTTTTTTCTCCTCCCTCATCTCCGTTGCCCTACCACTCAATCAGTCATCTTCCCTGTGATAATAACTGTACTCCTGGGTTTATCTATATCCTTGGACTCTCACCTTGGGAAGAGATATAGCTGCCTCAGACTATACTATAACATACAGGGGTGTATACAAACTGCCCAAATGATAGGGATTAACAGTGGTTGTTATATTATGTATTGTTATCTTCAATAAAGTTGCTCAGATTGCCAGATGTATGACTGGAAGATTGATCAAACCATTAAAGAAAATAAGAAAATAATAATTAAAAAAACAGAGACAATACATAGTTTCACTAGACAGGATGGGAGGAATTCACCAATGCTCGTTATAGTGTATATTGTTGTCTTTACATAAATGTTATGGTTGATGCATTGTGTCAACTTGGGGAGTCTAGATGTTTGGTTGAGTGACTCAGCAGGAAGCCAGGGTGTTTACTTTGTATACATCCTGAGCCAAAGAGGAGGGCATGGAGATTATGTGAGTGCTACACATCCTGAGGGTAGGGGTAGCCTTTTTACAGTGTGAGGGAAGGAAAGAGGCTGCTTGCCAGCCATCCCTCCCCTTTTGCTGGTTGTTTTTGCTGTGCTCTGCTGCCATGAACGTTTGCCCTCTGTCATGTGCCACGTTGCCTATGAACCAGCCAAGTATGGACTGAAATCTCCACAAACTGTAAACTAAATAATTTTCCCTCCTTAATTTTGGGTGTTGGGTATTTTGTCTCAGCAAAGAGAGAAAATAACCAAGACAATAAATTGCTCAGATTACCAGATATAAGCACACAAAACTGGTCAAAATATATAAAACAACTTAGGCATTAACTGTTCCTTTCAATAAACCACCAGACATCAACAATACAGTTATCCCAGCTATCCTTCTATATACATATATATGTGTATATTGCCTTAGTATTGTCTTTCTTTTTCTTCTTTCCCTCACCCCAGTTGTTCCTTCCTTTGAGCAGTTTCTTTCTCCTTCATGTTATCTATCGTACATTTTGGGTTTTACTTACTCTTTCATGTTCTTACACTAGGGAGACAATATGATGTTTACACATGTGGGTCCTATTTATTTCACTTATGAGTATGGTATCTTGTTGCATCCACTTACCTATAAAAGCCTCGAGTTTATCTTTTTTTAGAGCCTAGTAATACTCTATTGTGTAAAAATACCACATCTTTTTTATCCATTCCTCAGTTTATAGGCATTTGGGTTATTTTCAAGATTTAGCTATGACATATTGTGCTGCTATAAACATGGGTGCACATATATCGCTGTGGTGTGATGTTTTTAGTGCTTCTGGGAAAATACCCAGAAGGGGAATAGCTGGGTTAACTGGGACTTCTAATCTTAACTTTGTGAGGACTCTCCACACTGATTTCCACAGTGGTTTCACCAGTCTACACTCCCACTAGAAGTGAAGAAGTGCTCCTTTTTCCCCACAGCCTCTCCAGCATTTGTTATTGGTTGATTTCTTAATGCTAGCCATTCTTTCTGGGATGAAATGGAATCTCAATGTTATTTTAATTTGCATTTCTCAAATGACTAATGATATTGGACATTTTTTCATGTATTTATTTGCCGTTTGTATTTCCTCATCTGAAGTGTATTTTCATCTCAGATGCCCATTTTAGGATTGGGTCTTTGAATTTGGGGGCCTGATTTTTAAAAATTCTTTATAAGTTCTAGATAGAAGTCCTTTATCTGAGGGGCAGTTGTATAAAATTTTTTCCCAATTCATGGGTTTTCGTTTTACTCTATTGGTGATCACTTTTGATATGCAAAAACTTTTCAATAAGATGAGATCCCAGTTGATTCTTTGAAGGATTTCCCAGGCAGTTTTGCTTTTGTTCATGAACTCTCTTCCTATACCCCTATGTCTTAGAGATTTTTACCTACTTTCTCTTCAAGTAGATTTAGTGTTTCTGTTTTAATATTTAGATCTTTGATCCATTTTGACTTTAGTTTAGTGGATGGTGATAGAAATGGGTCTACTTTTAGTCTTTGGCATGTGCAAATCCAGTTTTTCTAGCACCATACATTAAAGAGGCTATCTTCCAGTGAACATTTGGTCTCTTTGTCAAAGATAAGATGACTCTGTGTTTTTAGTTGTGTCTGTACCTTCTAACCTGTTCCATTCATCTTCAGGTCTGTTTTTTTGCCAGTACCATCCTGATTTTATCACAGTAGATTTGTAGTATAATTTCAAGTCAGAATTGCGATGCCTCCCACCTTTCTTTTGTTGCCCTGAATTGCTTTTGCTATTCTAGGCCTCTTCTGGTTCCAGATGAATTTTACTAATGTTTTTTCTGGATCTGTGAGGTATACTAATGGTATTTTAATAGGGATTGTATTGAATCTGTACAACAATTTTGGGAGTGTGGCCTTTTTCACAATATTGGCTATTCTTATCCATGAGCAAGGAATATCTTTGCATTTTCTGAAATCCTTTTCTATATCTTTTTTTCAGAGTACTGTGATTTTCACTATATAGATCTTTTACTTCTTTTGTTAGGTTGATTCCTAAGTATTTAATTTTTTTCAATGCTTTTATGAAAGGTGTGGTTTCCCTAATTTCTCTCTCAGTCTGTTTGTTGCTTGTGTACAGGAGTACTATTGATTTTTGAGTGTTGACTTTGTATCTAGCTATGCTACTGAATTTGATTATTAAATCTATAAGCTGTTTGGTGGAGTTTTGGGGGTCTTCCATGTATAGTATTATGTCATCTGCAAATAATGATAATTTAACTTCTTCCTTTCTTATTATTATTCCTTTTCTTTTTCTTTTTTTTTGTTTAATTGCTCTGACTAATGTTTATAGAACAGTATTTACTAGGAGTGGTGTTAGTGGACATGCTTCTCTTATTTCTAATTTTAGAGTGAAAATTTTCAGTTATTGAGCATTGATGTTGACCATTGGTTTCTGCTAATTTCACTTCTTCCTTTCTTATCCTTATTACTCTGATTTCTCTCTCTTGTCTAATAGCTCTGGTTAATATTTTCAGAACTGTGTTGAACAGGAGTGGTGACAGTGGACATCCTTGTCTTATTCCTGATTTTAAAGTGAAAGTTTTCAGGTTTTGACCATTTAGAATGATGTTAGCTGTTGGTTTGTAATAGATGGCTTTTATCAGATTGAGGTAAAATCCATCTATGCCAATTTTATGTAGGGTTTTATCATGAATGAATGTTGGACTTTATCAAAAGCTCTTTCTGCATTGATGGAGATGATCACGTGATTTTTGATTTTGGCTCTATTGACATGGTATATTACATTAATTGATTTGTGCATATTGACACATCCCTGCATTCCTGGGATGAATCCCACTTGGTCATGGTGTATAATCTTGATGATTTCCTGCATTCTGTTTGCTAGTATTTTATTAAGAATTTTTGTGTCTGTATTCATTTGGGAGACAGGCCTGTAGTTCTCCTTTTTGGTTGGATCTTTCTGTGGTTTTGGTATCAGGGTAATACTTGCCTCCAGGAATGAGCTGGGGATAATTCCTTCCCTTTCAATTTCATTAAAGAGTTTGAGAAGAATTGGTGTTAAATCTTCTCTAAATTTTTAATAAAATTCTGCTGTGAATCCATCAGCACCTGGGCTTTTCTTCACTGGCAAGTTATTTTTATTATGTTTTCAATTTGGCTTGCTGACATAGAGTTATTCAGGATTTTTATATCTTCTTCATTCACCTTTGGTAATTCATATGTATCTAGAAATCTGTCCATTTCCTCTGTGTTTTCTGTCCAGTGAGATTAAAGGTTTTCAAGGTAGGTATTGATGATCTTTTGAATTTCTACAGGATGTGCAGTGATTTCATGTCTTTCATTCCTTATTGCATGTATTTCAGTATTTTCTTTCTTTTTTAAATAAGGCTGGCTTGGGATTTATCTATTTTATTTATTTTTTCAAAGAACCAACTGTTTGACTCATTAGTTCTTTGTTTTTTTTTTTTTTTTTAGTCTCCACTGTATTAATTTCTGCTCTGAGCTTTATAATTTCCTGCCTTCTCTGGGTTTTAGGTTTGACTTGTTATTCTTTATCTAGAAGCTTGAGTTACATCATAAGATTATTTATTTGTGCTTGTTATGTTTTCCTGAGGTGGGAATTCACTACTATAATTTTCCCCCGGAGGACTGCTTTCATTACATCCCACAGGTTCCTGTAAGTTGTATCTACATTTTTATTTGATTGTACATAGTGTTTAGTTTTTTGTTTGATTTTATCTGTGACCCATTGATTGTTCAGGAGGGTGCTGTTTAATTTGCACATGTGTAAGGAGTTCTTGCAATTTCCGTTGTAATTAATTTCCAATTTCATTGCACTATGGTCTGATAGTATGTATTAGATAATTTCAACTCCTTTATATTTCCTTAAGCATGTTCTGTGTGCTAGTATATCATCTATTTTAGAGAATGTCTCTTGTGCAGCTGAGAAGAATGTGTATTCTGATGCTGTTTGGTGGAACACTCTGTAAAGGTCTACTAAATCCATTTGTTCACAGGTTTGGTTTAGTTCTGTTATTTCTTTGCTAATTTTTTTGTCTAGTTGATCTATATCTTTGTGACAATGGTGTGTTAAAGTCCCCTATTATGATTGTGCTGCTGCTTATTTCATTTCTCATGTCTGTTAAAATTTGTCCTATATAGTTGCGTGCTCCTGTGTTTGATGCATAGATGTTTATGATTGTTATCTCTTCTTCTTAAAGTTTTCCCCTCACAAGTATGTAGTTACCTTCCTTATCTCCTTTAATTTTTCTTGGTTTTAAGTTCCCATTATCTGCAAATAGAATAGCTACATCCACTTTTTCCTTTGTACCTGTCACATTGAGTATTGTTTTCCATCCTTTGATTTTCAGTCTAAAAATTTCCTTTTGAGTTAAATGTGTTTTTTGTATACATCCTATTGTTGGATTTTGTTTCTTGATCCAATCTTCCTGTCCGCTTCTTTTGGTTGGTGAATTGAGACCATTTACACTGATGGTTATAACTGATATGTATTGGCTTATCTTTGTCATGTTGTTTTTCAGCAGTTGGTTCCTCTTGTTCCCCTATGTTTAATTGCTTACTCCGCTTGGTGGTTCCTTTCTATTGTTCTTGAAGTTGTTTTTTTTTTTTTATCTCTTTCTAGAATATCTTTTAGTACTCTTTGTAATGTTGGTTTGGCCCTCATGAAGTTCTTCAGTTGTTCTTTATTGTGGAAATATTTTATTTCTCCATTAATTTTTAAGTATAGTTTCACATTGTACATCAGTCTGGGTTGGAAGTTGTTTTCCTTCCTGACCTGAAATATTTCACTCCAAGCTATTCTTGTCTTGATGGTTTGTGTTGAGAAATCTTCCATGATTCTGATGGGCATTCCTTTATAGGTGATCTGTTTCTTTTCTCTAACAGCTTTTAATATTCTTTTGTTGAATTTCTGGAATCTTGATCACTATATGTCTGGTTGTATATTTATTTTGGTTATGGCTAGTTGAACCTCTGTATGTTTCACTTACTTGGATGTCCAATACTTTTTCCATCCTTGGGAAATTTTCTGCTATTACTTCCACAAATAGTCTTTTTATGTCATTTGTGCTGACACCTGCTGTTTCACTAATACCTATTAATTTTACATTGTCTTTCTTTGAATTCCAAAGCCCATAATGACTTAGAGAGGTAATGGAAATTGAAGTGTGCTTAATTTAAATGAAACTCGTAAGATAATTTAAAATCACCATAATTCAGAGATGGCCCTGGTAGCACTTTTAATGCTCATGCTTATCAATATCTATTTCACGAAAATATTTTGAGATCTGTAACTTTCTAAATCCTTGGTGTAAGACAAATGTGCTACTAATGTTTTGAGAAAATGGGCCACTGATGCACTGCATATTTATGAAACATATATGAATGGAAAACTAAGAGGCTTTATAATACAGAGAATAAAAAGATCAAGTACTTAAAAGTTGGTGTTTGTGTGTGTGTGTGTGTGTGTGTGTGTGTGTGCATGTGTGTATGTGAGAGAGAGAGAGATTTGGAAGAGAAAGTTTATTGTAAATCTATTCCCTTTGGTTGTTTATTTAGCAAAGCTTTACAGAAATGGTACAGAATTTGATGAGGAGATATAGAGAACCTACTCCATTGCTATCACTATGACTTTGTTTTAAGCTTTGAGACATTCCCACCTTGATTAAACATGTGCTTTCAGTTGTTAAAATAAGAGGAGGATGAAAATTATGGGCCAACAGGCAGTATCTGATATGTCCTCTGATTCAGGGGAAACCATTATGCCTAACTAGTTAATACCATGAACCGTAGAGTGAGAAATCTATGTTGGAGTACTGGCTCTCGGCTGAATATTCTTGAATGAGCCATACATAAATATCTCTGAATTGCAGTTTGTTCATCCCCAAAATGTGGCTAACAAGATTTCTTTCATGGAATTATTGATAGAATTTTTATATGATACTGTATAGAAACTCTTATTATAGTGTCTCACATGCAGAGAGGACTTTGTGTGTTAACTGCGATCATCACCTTCATTATTTATTATTGCTACAGGCTCTGGAAAAGCAGAAAAGGGTAGATTAGGGATCTTTGTCTGAGGAACAGCTGGAAATATTTTTCCCACTCTGTGTGTTCTTTCTTCACTCTTTTGGTTTCCTTTTCTGTGAAAAAGCTTTCTAATAAGCTGAGATCCAAGTTGTTCATTTTTTGTAATGTTTCCTGTGCAGTTTGTTCATAAAGTCTTTGCCTACACCAATGTCTTCAAGATTTCTATCTATTCTATCTTCTGGCAGATTTAGTGTTTTTGTTTTAGTATTTAGATCTTTGATCCATTTTGAATTTTGTTTAGTGCATGGTTATAGAGATGGGTCCAGATTCAATCTTCAGCATGTGGAAAGCCAGTTTTCCCAAAACTATTTCTTAAAGAGGCTATCTTCCTATCAGTGAAGATAGTTGGCCCCTTTGTCAAAGACAAGATGGCTGAGTGTGATTGGAATTGTTTGTGCATCTCCTAATCTCATCCATGGATCCTTGGGTCTGTTTTTTTTTTGCCAGTACCATGGTGATTTTATCATAGTAGCTTTTTTGTATAATTTTAAGACAGGGACTATGATGCCCTATGTTTTACCTTTGCTGCCTAGAATTGCTTTTGGTATTATGGGTCTCTTTTGGTTCGAAATGAATTTCAGGATTGTTTTCTCTAGTTCTGTGAGGTGTGCTATTGGTATTTTGATTAGGAGTGCATTAAATCTGCATAATAGTTTTGGAACTATGGCAATTTTCACTATATTTGTTTTTACTACTCAAGAAAAAGGCATATATTTCTTTCCATTTTCTTATATCATCTTCAACCTCTTTTCATAGTGCTATAATTTTCAATGTAAAGGTTTTTCACTTCCATTGTTAGATTGATTCTTAGCATTTCATTTTTTTTTTTTGCAACAGGGTCTCACTATGCAGTTCAGGCTAGCTTTGAACTCACTTTGTAGCCTAGGCTGGCCTCAAATTGTAGCGATCCTCCTGCCTCAGCCTCCTGAGTACCAGGATTACAGGTGTGCACCACCACACCTGGCTCATAGTTTTTCTTGATGTTATTGTGAAAGATGTGGTTTCTTTAATTTCTCTCTCAGTGAGTTTTGCTTTTTGTGTGCAGTAATGCTCTTGATTTTTGAGTATTGACTTTGTATCCACCTATATTACTGAATTTGGTTATTAAATCTAGAGGACTTTCAGTGGAATTTCGGGGACCTTCTATGTAGAGTACCACGCCATCTGCAAATAGTTATAATTTAACTTCTTTATTCCTATCATTCCTTTCATTTTTCTTCTCTTGTCAGATTGTTCCAACTAATGTTTATAGAACTATATTTACTAGGAGTGGTGATAATGGACATATTTCTCTTATTTTAGAAGGAAAGTTTTCAGTTTTTGAGCATTTACTATGACATTGGCTATTGGCTTCTCACAATGGCTTTTTATCAGAGTGAGATAAAAATTGTGAATTGCAATTTTCTGTAGGGCTTTTGTCATGAATGGCACTTTGTCCAATGCTTTTTTTTTTGCATCTATTGAGATAATCATGCCATTTTTGTCCATGATTCTGTTGATATAGTGTATTACGTTTATATATTTGTGTATGCTGAACTACCTCTGCATCCCTGGGATGAATCCTACTTGGTCATGATGTATAACCTTCTTGATGATTTCCTGCATTGTTTGCCACAGTCGTATTGAGGATTTTTACATCTACTTTCATTAGGGAGACCAGCCTGTAGTTCTCTTTTCTGGTTCTCTTTTTTGTCTGCTGGTTTTGTTATTAGTATAATGCTTTCTTTCAGGAATGATTTTGGGAGTATTGCTTCCCTTTCCATTTCATTAAAGAGTCTGAGGAGTACTAGCATTAAGTCCTCTCTCAAATTCTTGTAGAACTCAGCTGTGTATTCATCAGGACCCGGGCTTTTATTTTTTGGTAGATTTTAAATTACATCTTCAATTTCATTAACTGATGCTGGGTTATTGAGAATTTTTATGTCTTCTTGTTTCTGCTTTGGTAATTTATATGTATATAGCAATCTGTCCATTTCTTCCGTGTTTTCCATCTTATTAGAATATAGGTTCTTGAAGTAGGTATTGATAATTTTCTGGTTTTCTGCCGGATCTGTACTTATTTCACCCTTTTCATTTCTAATTGCATGAATTTGAGTATTTTCTTTCCTTTTGTGATAAGGGTGGCTAAGGGTTTTTCAATTTTATTTAATCTTTGAAAGAGTAATCTCTTTGATTCATTGATTTATTGTATTATTTTCTTTTTCTCAACTGCATTAATTTCTGCTCTGATCTTTATATTTTCTTTTTTAAAATTTATTTTAAAAATAAAAGAAGGAAAATATATTAACAAACAGACATCCATTTACAAAATAGCATAAGAACAATACAAGCAATACAGAGTTACAGACAAGGTGGTAGGAAATTATCAGTGGTTGTTGTTTTATGTATTGATATCTGCAAAGTTGTTTCTCAGGAAAACAGAGACATGCGAGACTGATCAAATAATTAATTGTTAACTGTTCCTTTCAGTAAAGCAATAGAAGTCAGTAGTACAACTATGTTAGCTATCCTGTGTATACATACATACATAATTTCCATTTCTTTCCTTTCCCTTTTCACTCACCCCAGTTGCTTTTTACTTGTGAGCATGTTCCTTTTATTTCACAATGTCTGTCATGCCTCCTAACTTTTATTCATTCTGTCAGGTTTTTACACTAGTGAGACAGATTATTATATTTTCTTCTCTTGTATGGGCTTTAGGCTTGAGTTACACTTCTTTTTCTATGAACTTGAGGTTCAACATTAGGTTATTAAGCTCACTCTTTTTTTCTTATATGGGAACTCACTGCTATAAATTTCCCTCATAGGTGTCCCATAAGTTCTTATATGTTGTATTTGTGTTATCATTTAATTTTAGAAACTGCTTAATTTCTTATTTAGTTCCATCTCTGACCCTTCGGTTGTTCAGGAGGGTGTTTATTAATTTCCATGTTTTTATGTGGTTTTGATGCTTTCTTTTACTATTGATTTCTAGTTTTAGTGAACTATGATCTGATCATATGCATGGGATAATTTCAATTCCTTTGCATTTACTTAATCATGTTGTATGATCTAGCATGTGGTCTATTTTGGAGAATGTCCTATGAGAAGCTGAGAAAATTGTGCATTCTAACATAGGGTAGAACATCTTTAGGCATCTGCTAAGTAAATTCATTAAAAGATTTAGTTCAGTTCTGATACTTTTTTATTAATTTTTTTCAAGTTTATCTGTCTATTTATAATAGTGGGGTATTGAGAGCACCTATTGGAATTGTATTGGTGCTTATTTGATTTTTTTCATGTTCATTAATATTTGTTTTATATAGTCGAGTATGCTAGCATTTGGTGCATGTGTATTTGACTGTTATGTCTTCCTCTTGGGTTGTTCCCTTAATAAGTATGTTGTGACTTCTTTGTGTCTTTTGCTTATTCTTGGCTTAAAATTCACTTTTTCTGAAAGTTAGAAGAGCTACCCCTGCTTTTTTACAGGTTTCTACTGCATGCAGCATTGTATTCCATCTTTTGACTTTCAGTGTATGAATTTTTTGAGTTAAATGTATTTCTTATATGCAGAATATTGTTGAATCTTTTTCTTGATGCAGTTTCCCAGTTGTTTCTTTTGATTGGTGAATTTATATCATTAGCATTGTTGGGTATAATTGATGTATATTGACTTATTGTTGGCATGTTATTTTCCTGTTGTTGGTTCTCTTTATTTTCCCAGTGTTTCATTGCTTGCCTTACCTGGTGGATTCATTCTGTTGAGGTTCATGGAGTTAAAGTCTTCATTATCTCTTTCTGGAATATCCCTCAAAACATTTTTGAGTGGTAGTTTGTTGGTCATGACTTTCCCAGGTGTTCTTTGTCATGGATGTATTTTATTTCTCCATCAATTTAGAGAGATAATTTTGCATGTAATCTGGTACGGTGGTTGTTTTCTTTTAGGGCTTGAAATATTTCACTCCTTTTCTCAAAGGTTTGTGTTGAGAAATCTGCTGTGATTCTGATGGTTTTTCCTTTATAGGTAATTTGGTTCTTTTCTTTCACATCTTTTAATATTATTTTTGTATTGAATTTCTGGACTCTTGACTATTATATGCTGTGGTGTAGTTTTTTGTTTGTGGCTAATTGGTATCTTACATGCCTCACTTAGCTATGTATCAAATTCTTTTCCCTGATTGGGAAGTTTTCTGCCGTTAGTTCTGTGAACAGACTTTTTATGCAATATGTGCTATCTCCTGCTTTTTCATTGACTCCAGTCAATTTTACCTTAGTCTTCTTTGCATCATTTAACAGATGTTGTATTGCTTTTTCTCATGGGTCCTTCCTATTTTTAAGAAACGTTTCTT
>PVLD010036417.1:0-10986 GCA_004027595.1 Dinomys branickii
CATCTATTGAGATGATCATGTGGTTTTTGTCTTTGACTGTATTAATATAGTGTATTACATTAATTGATTTGCGAATATTGAACCATCCCTGCATTCCTGGAATGAATCCTACCTGGTCGTGGTGTATGATTTTCCTTATGATTCGCTGTAATCTATTTGCCAGTATTTTGTTGAGTATCTTTGCATCTATGTTCATTAGAGAGATTGGCCTGTAGCTCTCTTTCTTGGTTGGGTCTTTCTCTGGTTTTGGTATCAGTATAATACTTGCCTCCAGAAATGTGTTGGAGAGAGTTGCTTCCTTTTCAATTTCATTGAAGAGTTTGAGGAGTGTCGGCATTAGATCTTCTCTAAATGTTTTATAGAATTCTGCTGTGAATCCATCAGGGCCTGGGCTTTTCTTTGTTGGTAAGTTTTTAATGACGTTTTCAATCTCATTAATTGATATTGAGTTATTCAGGAGTTTTATGTCTTCCTGATTCAATTTTGGCAATTTGTACCTTTCTAGGAATTTGTCCATTTCTTCTGTATTTTCTATCCTATGGAAATACAGATTTTCACAGTAGGTATTCATGATCTTTTGTATATCTTTTGGATCCGTAGTGACTTCCTCCTTTTCATTCCTTATTGCATGAATTTGAGATCTTTCCCTTCTTTTTTTGATAAGGTTGGCTAGGGGTTTGCTCCCCAAGTTTCAAGGGGCCAAATGATTCATTGTTCTACCACATTACTCTCTGCATTCTAGTGAAGTGTTTTGCATAATTGTTTCCCCCAAAAAGCAATTCCTCAGAAGAAAGCCCTCTTTTGTTTTTTTTGTCCTTCTAGCAGATACTCTCACTATACAAGGGCCATGATGGTTCATTAATAAAGTTTGAAGAACTATGAGTGTGTTTACTTTAACTATAGAATGCTGTAAAGAGTGGGTGATGTACATGGCTGCATTAATTCAACACTTTTTGTATGGTTCATTTTGGATCAAGGTAGTTATCAGACAATGTTATCAGACAATGTATATGCCTACATTAATTAAACACTGCTCTGTATGGGTCATTTTGGATCAAGGTGGATATCAGACAATGTTACAGACATCTTCCATGCTAATTTTGTAGTATTTCAGGGTGAACATGTATACACATGAGTTTTATTTGAACCACCTTCTGGAAAGAGCCCCCTTCTCTAAATGTAGGTTGTTGGATTTTGAATTCAAAGGACAGAATATTTGCAAATGAAGGACATTATTTTTTCCCACATTCTCCTGGCCCCCTACTGACCATACCATGGTGACAGACACACACAATGCTGGGAGGAAAACATACCTCTAGAATGAGTCAGGCCTGTGAAGACAAGAGGTGGCTGGTCACAGTCTTTGGCGCCTGGGTGTCCAAGGAACCCGGATTGAGACTGGAGGTTACCCTCATCCGTACCAACAAGTGCTTGTGGTGCAAGCTGTCCTTTGGGAGCTTTGCCTCCATCTTCCTAACTTAGACCAGGCTGGCCTGGGTCAATAGATCCAGGACCCTCTACTTCCAGCTCTAGTATAACTGTATGCTACATTAATTTATGAATTAGTTATGAAGACCCTACAACCCATAGTGGGCACTGTATTGGATGACAGCCTGTGCTCTTCTGGACCTGGCGACCAGCAAACACGTCTTCTGCTGCCTCTAACCTCGCTGAGAACTGCTTTTATTACTTTCATTCCTTCATTCTTTCTGGTGTCACGCTCGGCAACTTAGAATATTTCCCTGACTCAATAGACTCGCTCTTACCCCTCTGGCCTCCTTCGGTTGTGGGTCTATGTGATGGACTGTGTGATTTCCTCCTAAGGATTTCAACAATCAGATACCATCTGCTTCTACCATTCACACATATTTGGGGCACAGTTCAAGTGAATTATGGGAGGAATCTAAGGGAGACTATGTGTTCAGTTATCCTGTAGGTCTGATAATGAGATTATATGTAATGATTCAATCATTCCAAATGCTAAAGGTTGAGCTTCTTAAACAGATATTTATGGGTTGAATATAGATGTTTTCTTTCTACACATCTATTTCTGTGAGTCACCACACAAGTCCTTGCTGCTGTCTTCCACACAGGGCTTCTCTCTCCACATCTCCCAGGCTTCTTCATGATCCAAATATTGAAAAACTAATGTATAAGGGAGGATCTCCGGGGACTCTGCCTCTCAGAACCCCACACTTGCTGCTAGGTCAGAGCCCACATCTTGCCACACTACTTTTTAGTGGTGTATATTAAATCTGAATATTGACTCAGATGTCATGCTGATCACATTTTGAGGAAGAGTTCAACAACAATACATTGATTTTTGGTCATGTGAACTTATATAGGGGAAATTTAAGGGTGAATACAGATTACTGCATGTTACTTTAATTGGCTTTCTAACACTGAATGAGACTTCCAGATGTGTGACTTGATAGTTGGGAAAACATTGCAAGCATTCAAGAAAACCATAAAGAATGAGATTGATCATCGGGCCCCCCCCTTCCCTCCATCAAAGCAGGAACTGTGGTCCACTGTATTGTCTCTGGTTGTCGGATTCTTTGAATCTAGTACATCCCCCACTTCAAGTGGCTTTACTGTCATCCCGACTTGAGCATGGAAACTCCCCTTACAAATCCTCCCTGCCTGACTTTTACAATAACTCAACCACTCAAGTTCATCCCACAGCTTTCCAAGCAACTTCCAGATTTAAAGCCCACTCAAAAGTTGGCTCTAACTGTGACTACAATTTTGAAATCCTCTCTCTTCTCATCTTTCTTGTTCTGGCGCCCTCCAGACCTGGCCCCTGGGACTTATAGGAAGGAAAGACACCGTCCAACTTTTCACTCCTCCCCTCTCCTTAGCTTCCTGCAGCCCCACCTCCCCTCCAGAATGGAGCAGGGATCAAATGAAGACAACACTGAGAGAGAAGCATTTATCAGGATCAGCTGTCAAGGGGGCTTGATGGTGAAGCCCTGTGACAGCGACACAAACGAAGGTCGGTGATGTGCTGGGGGTCCCTCCCCTTGGGAAACCTGCTCACCATGCAGACATGGTATGGGCAAGCCACTCCAGCTGCCGACTGGATTAGTGTCTCTGATTAGAGTCTCTGTGTGTGGGAGGAAACCAAAAGGGCTTCTGCCTCTGCCGTCCTCCCACCCAGTGTACCACTGCACTGAAGAATATAATGGTAGAAGGTTCCAAGTGAGTTTCCCAGTTTAGGATTCCATACTCAATAGTCCTCAAGATCTGCCCTGTGTTCATTGTGAGCAGGTGGAAGATAGAAGTGGGGAGACTGCAGGAGGCAGAGTGCACTGTTGGGGGAAGGGGAAGAGCTGATGCTGTCATTACCCAGAGAACAAAGGCGCTATGCTTTGTGGCCTTGAGAACAGCGGGGAGGCTGCCAGGTTCAGCCTTTCTGCAGATGCCCCACCTCAAGGTACACCAAGTGTCTGTGACACATCCCAGGGGAAACGGGAAAGATCTTCAAAGAGTGCCAGCCTGAATAATCACCCGCTCAGGTTCCTGGGTAGTGGAGTCGGGTCCTGCAAAGATGTTTGTAGAATTCAGGTTTGTAATGTGTGGACCAGCGTCATTTGGATTTTTAATACTCAGAGGCTTCGTCCACCAAGCAAAGGTTATAGGTTGTTGCAGAACAGATTTGTACAGAATTATGTGGCTCTTTTTCTCCCTAGGTTTTTTTTTTTCTCCATGTGAAATAGAAGCAGGCAAGGGTTAAATGAAGAACTGAAAAGAACACACAGCACATGTATTTCCTTAAAGTGAAGCCTTGTACGATTATAATCACCCCTCCTCCCAAGGGCAGAAAAGGCTGGAATGGTCAACTGGGAATATATTGAAGTTTCAACCTAGAGGCCCCAATTATTGAAATTCTGAACTTTTGAATTTATAGACTTGCATCTTTCTACTTACTGCACAAATATGAATTTTTCATAATAAGTGCAATAGTTGATAAATTATGTCACCTTGAGAAGTTTAGAAGTTTAACTAAGTGACTCAGCAGAGGGCCAGGGCCCTCACTCTGTAAACATCCTTAGCCTCTGTATGAGGAGGGCAGGGAGAAGGTGTGAGTGCTGCCCCTGCCCTAGGGCTTAGTAGCCTGCTTACAAATAAGGGAAGAAAAGAGGCTTGTTCTCCCCAACTTTTGCTTTTCCTGCATTTGCTGTCTCTTGCCACCTTGAACTATTGCCCCTGTGCCATGCCACCCTGCCTTAGAGCCAGCTGATTATGGATTGAAGCCTCCACAAACTGTGAGATAAATGAACTTTTCCTTCCTTAATTTGGGGTGTGGAGTATTTTGTCTCAGAAATGAGAGAGAAGTAACTAAGACAATGTGTAAATAGGAAATAAATGAACATAGAAAGATTTGATAGAGATAGGAATTGGAGAAAGATGATTTATCCTATCTCATCATATTGAAGCACTCTGCAAGTAGTTACATTATTAAATACTTGTCACACTCAAATGGGTTAGGTAGGTAATCAGATTGATTCAGTATACACTAATTGTTGAACTGTTTAGACAATTGCACGCACAAACTGATTACAGATAATTAGTGCTCTCTGCCCATCATTCACAGTTTGACACTTTGACCCTACTTTTTGTGGTTACTTCTAGCTCCCAACCCTTAGAACCAAGAGTGAGAAATAATTCTCTCCCCTACTTCTCATTAACAGTCTTCTGAGTGTGGGCATTGCCATGACAACAGGGCATCATTATAACATCTTTCCTGTCTTGATCATAATAAGAAATGGTTCATACTCTAAGTCACTGGGGAGATGGTCTAGTTAGTGGGCTTTTGTTTTAGAATTCTCTTTGGGAGTTACGTCAACCTGCAAACTAAGGCTCAAGTGGAGAAATAAGACAAAACTTTCTCTGATGCAAGAATCAAAAGTTTACTTCTGAATCTCCCCTGGATGATGGACCATTTACATCTGGACACAGAACTTCTGGCTAATTTTTGATGTGATGTTTTGCAAAAGTCATTTCCTGAAGATGGCTGCATGAACAATGTTGGAAGAGTGGTATCTGTTCAAGAAGTTTAGAGCCTTGGGAAGAGGCTCCAATTAGAGTCCATCTGAGCACTGCATGAGGTGCTCTCCATTCACTAACTATAAGCATACAAATATAAATGAACCGAAGTTGCTCTATTAAATTTAGATGGTATAGTGAAAAATAGAACACTTCATATTTTACAAATATTGAGGCAGCATTTTTGCTTAACCCAGTGCGGGGAGCTTCTTTGTTTTAGTCCATGATTTTCTGGGTCAAAGGCAGCAGCACCATGGAAGTAGGGTGCTGTGGGGTAGCAGAGCTGGAGGTGGTTGAGAAGTAAAGCAAAGGAGAGGCCAGAGCAGAAAGGGTGAGAGTCTCCAGTGTACACCCCATGGCCATGCCTCCATGACTCTCCCAGACAGACCCAAATGTGTGCTACACCAAACCCTGGGGCAGACTCTAAGGCCAGTCAAACTGGTGTCCTCCCTGACCACAACATGCTAACCATCCTCAATTTGATACTCACACCTATCTCTTTGCAGTGTAATTAATCTCCAAAGAAGGACAACAGCAAGTGCAGAATTTTGCTGAACAACAGAACTGTCCCATGCACAACCAGAACACTAACATTCCCCTCCTTAGAGACTCAACCGTTGTAGCATTTCAGGAAAATTCTATGTGAACCTCTGTAAAAACAAAAAACAAGTTTCATAATCCCAAAGTGCAATGGCAGAATGCAACTATTCACATTCCAAAAGGGAAGAATGGAGAAAAGGATTAGACTGTAGGAAGACAGAAACTAAACAGAAAGACAACATTAATTCCTGTCGCTCTATGGACACATGGTGGTAAAATGTGAGTCCCGAAGAATCTGGGAGGCCCCCAGCCTTGTGGCCTTGCCAGTTGCAACCCACATGGCCTCTCTTGGACGTGTTCTTTTCAAGGCCTGAAGCTTTCCTCAGCAGATGTTCCACATTTGTGGTATCTCAAATGTCCCAGAACCTCCACTGTACCTTTGATTGGCTTTATTCCCACACCTTTGTGCCTGACTTCCCTGGACTTTCCTCTCCTGGAGGCCTCTTCAGGACTCTTGACCTGGCCTCCAAGGCCTTCCTTGAATATCCAGGTGGAAATCACTCTGATGCTACAATTCTTCCATTCTGCATGCCAGTTAAACCAGCATCATGGAGAAGATACCAAGGTGTACTCTCAGCAGAAGCAGTATCAGGGAGCCCTGGAGACCATGGGGCAGGGGTCTCTGAGTGCCTGGGTGCCTGAGGCCAGTGAAATGAATCTCCAAAACTAGTATTATAGAGGCCCTTCTTGAGCAGGGGTCCCAGTGGTTCTTTTCCCAGAAGAAATGCTGACACTTTTGCAGCCTTGAGCCTGCAGTGGTTAGGGTCTTACTGATTTAAAGATGCCCTCAAATCATCTTGTCAATGACTCTGATCAAAGTGCACACTGTCTTTTAATGACACTGATCTCTTCCTTACTCAAACTTTCTTTGGCTTCAACTTTACACAAGTGAAGCCAAAGTAAGTTTTTCAAATTTCTTTATTCTGCCTTCTGTCCCTTATTCTCACTATAAATCTAGATAAAACCAGCCTGAAATACTTATAACACAGCCTATGTGTTAGGATGATCTGTAATATTTCTGCCAGGTTAATTAGTTGAATACTGCTATTTCCTGCAAATGTTCAGGACATGGGCACCATACACGCAAAATTTCTGATGGAGCATAACACACATGGCCTGTGGTCCAGCTCCCAGGGGAGTCCTTGTTCCATTCAAACCTCATCTGTTTGGCCTTTACTGTTTGGATTCCTATCAGCACTCTGGTCTTCTGAGTTCTGACCAGAATCACCTGTTAGGCTCTGCTTGTAGTGTTCTAAGGCTTTCCAACCCCACACCATCATACTTTTCCAAATTCTCCCCTGAAATCCAGCTCCAAAGGTCTTGAGCACACGGCCGGGTATCGCCACAGGAATGACTTCACTTCTTTGCTACCAATTTTTGGTATTAGTCAGTTTTCTCCTAACTAAGATATAATACTCAACATAAACAAATTCAAGGAGAAGAGGTTTTATTTGTTTGAAGTTTCAGTCCACAATCAGCTGGCTCCATGCAGAAGCATCAGGGCAAAGGGCATGTGGGCAAAGTTGCTCGCTTAAAGTCAGCTGGGAAGCAGAGTAGAGGAAGAGTGCCCATGCACAGGGGCGGAGGGCCAGACAGAGTCCCAAGACCACGCCTCCATGACCCCCCAAGCCCATCCAGAAGCATGCTCAACAAATCCCAAAGACAGACCTAAGATCCAGTCCAGTTGATCCAGTCCATACTAACGCCATTATTTCCCTCAAACATCATGAAAATGAACGTCATGTTTTGTTCCTTACTTAAGACCCATCAAAGGCATTTATTAAACATGTGTAGAGTAAACAAATGAATTAATAACTAAATCTCAGCATGATGGAATGCAGATATAAAATTATTTCTCTACCCAAGTGATAGCTATCCCTGCATCCCTTTACAGTAAATACTTAGAACAATAGACCCAATGGTAATCAATTTTTCACTCCAAGGTCATTTGTCAGTGACTATTCACATTTACAGCCGGCAAAGGGGGAGATTTGACTGGCAGCTCTCAGCAGTAACATGGATGCTGCTCAGTGCTCCACTACCTAGAAAACAGCTTCCTGTTCCCAAGGGCTATTGGAACTTAAATGTTGATAGCACTCAGGTCGAGAGACACTGGATTGAACTTTGCTTACATAAGCAATTGATATCGTTTCACAAAATCAGATGCTCCGAAAATAATAGGAGGAATGTGGAAAAATATTTGGTTAAAAGTGTGAATTTTATTAATGAGTGAACAGTCAATCAAATTCATAAAACTAACTCTCAGTCTTTATAGTGGGCAAAGAAAGTTCACAAGTGTCTCTGAACTTGTGGTCTTACACTGCCAGAGTCTGGGATTCATCTTCAGGAAGCCTAGAGATGCTTTTCCTTGCTCTGTGGTGTTCAACTATTCTGGGGTTGTGAGTGCTTCCGACGAACAATTTTTATCTTGCTACTTTCTGCCCATTATTTATAAGTACTTCTTTAACATCAGGGGCAGCAAGCCCACTCACTAAGAAATGCAAACAGTTGTGTAACCAGAGCGACCACCGTTCATTTGGCACAGAATGGAAACAGGTTGCAGATGTGCTCAGAGCGACAATTCCCTGAGAGAAGAACTGACGTCCTCTCTGCGGATCCTCATCGTCCTTGCTGCATCTAATGGGAACTAGGACACAGATGTTCCTCCAAGGGTAAGGGAGTGACCAGAGGGAGGGAGGAGCGAGGTAAAGGAAAGTGAGATGACGAAAGAAATGCAGACGTGCTACGTACCTGTCACAGCTCAACACAAGCAATGCAGCCATTAGGTCCTGCGTTCATGGACCAACAACAGAGAGAGAGTGAAAAAGGGGCTGAAGAGATAACTAGAGAGGTGAGTAAGGGAAACAAAAGGGGTAAAAGAAGGAATGAAGATGTATTACACACTGCACCAATTTCCCAAAAGGAATACAAACATTATGTACTCAAACATGTACTAATAAAAAATATTAAAATTTAGGAAACACCCTGTAAATTCTTAATGGTTTTCTATAATATATTCCATCAATCTCCAGTCCCCCAGCCCTGCATTTTCTTTCCATCTTGTGGTGCCTTCTGCAGATGCAGATATGTTTCTTAACAGGATAAAAGCAGCCAAGTTGACCTTGAAAGCTTTATCGGACTGTATCTTTGTAATAAAAATCCAATCAGATAGTTAAGTCATATATTTTGTGTTTAACTTAAGTTAAGTCATGTATTTGGGGGAACATGGGAGAGTTTCTAGTCTATATGGGAAAGAAGAAATCTTTACCAGAAGTACACAAATCTCATTGGATGTATTGTAAAATAGAGAATTATTTTTGTTTAATAACTTTCCTGACAACCACGGTTAAAAATAATCTTTCAAGTTCACAGCTTGCACTACAGGGATTTGATCAAGGGATGTTCCCAGGGCTGGCTTCTATTTAACTGAACAAGCTGTATCCTTTAGGCAGTAAGGGATAAATCTGCAAGAAGTGATCCGCCGACTGCAGAACTGCCTTGCAATCCAGTGACTACTGGTCAGACAAAGCCACAGTTATGAGTGAAAGGGAATTTTACCAAATTAATGACTGAGATTATTTGAAGCCAATCTCTATTAATCGTGGAGAGAATAGGAGGCCTTTTGCATTTCATGTTTCTAGAAAACATTTTGAATTTACATGAACATGAAAACTTGAAAAATTTTATTGGTATTAAAGTCTGATTTTTTTTCAGTCATTGTGCTGCATTGATGTGGGCTTCTTTCCCTAAGAACATTGAAAAGTTGCAACCGTCTGCTCTTTTCAGGGCCAAAGGCAGAAATTCTGAACATGCAAGCACCAGCACCATGAGCAGCAACTCCTCCCCACCAGCGGCTCTGCAGCTCTGCTTCCCAAATGTGAACGGATCCTGCGTGAAAACGCCCTACTCGCCTGGGCCCCGGGTGCTTCTCTATGTGGTGTTTGGCTTTGGTGCTGCACTGGCTGTCTTAGGAAACCTCCTGGTCATGACTTCCATCCTCCATTTCAAGCAGCTGCGCTCACCTACCAACTGCCTCATCGCCTCTCTGGCCTGCGCTGACTTCTTGGTGGGCATCACTGTGATGCCCTTCAGCATGGTCAGGTCCGTGGAGAGCTGCTGGTACTTCGGGAGGAGGTTCTGCACTTTCCACACATGGTGTGATGCGGCATTTTGCTACTCTTCTCTCTTCTGCCTGTGCTTCATCTCCATCGACAGGTACATTGCAGTTACTGACCCCCTGGTCTATCTCACCAAGTTCACAGTGTCTGTGTCAGGCATTTGCATTGGTGTCTCCTGGACTCTGCCCCTGGTGTACAGTGGTGCCGTGTTCTACACAGGTGTCTATGACGATGGGCTGGAGGAATTATCCAAGGCCCTCAACTGTGTAGGAGGTTGTCAGGTGGCTGTAAATCAAAACTGGGTGTTGATTGATTTTCTGTCCTTCCTTATACCTACCCTTATTATGATAATTCTATACAGTAATATTTTCCTTGTGGCTAGACAACAGGCTAAAAAGATTGAAAATACTAGTAACAAAGGGGAATCATCCTCAGAAAGTTACAAAGCCAGAGTGGCCAAGAGAGAGAGAAAAGCGGCTAAAACCCTGGGGATCACTGTGGTAGCTTTTATGATCTCCTGGTTACCGTACAGCATTGATTCATTAATTGATGCTTTCATGGGCTTCATCACTCCTGCCTACATTTATGAGATTTGCGTGTGGTGCGCGTATTATAACTCAGCCATGAACCCTTTGATTTATGCTTTGTTTTACCCATGGTTTAAGAAAGCAATTAAAGTTATTCTCAGTGGTCAGGTTTTCAAGAACAGTTCAGCAACCATGAATTTGTCCTCAGAATAAATGGAAGCATTTGGGTTAAGGAAGTCCATGATCCCTCTGAAATTTCCAAATGAAGGAAATTTTTTAAAACTCAAGGAAGAATAATAGGAAGACTAAATTTTTCTTCAAGTTACGTAGATGAAATCAGCTTTTTCAGCCTTGTTAAGTAAGACTTACTCTTTTCTATCTCTTGAAAAGTACTAACTAGCAGAACAAATATTAAATTCTCATGTGTTAATTGCTTTGTGTCTGTGGACACCCCAAACCCTGCAGACATGTCCGTCCCTCACTTTTTCAGTCCTCTGACTTTCCCTTTGTTCTGTTTGCCCCTTGGAAATATCTTCATGCTCCAGTGATTCCCTTTCCTCTTTTCTTACAAAGCTTTATTGTAACCTACTAAAAATTCATGCGCAGCTATCCTTCGCTGGGTTCTTACTTCCTTTGTGCTTTATGCCAAGTGAAGTAAATCTGGCAGAGAAGGTTCAATAGTGTATGGTTTC
>PVLD010036418.1:0-10985 GCA_004027595.1 Dinomys branickii
CAGAGACGGAAGGACATGGTTCTTGCCCGGAAGTAGTTCCTCAGTTAAACAGAAATGCGCACATCAGGGTCCTGCACTAATCATACACTAGTCACCTACCCTGTGGCAGGTTCCTGGTCGGGAGGAAGGAGGTGAGTGAGAGACCAGGGAGAGCCCTGGCCGCCGGGGAGAGGAGGTTCACACTCAGGTATCATGCAGGTTGGCATACCCGGTCACTGCCCAGCAAGCCGTGATTGGGGGCTGAGCAGAAAAATTCAACATAAAATCCTGTGAATTCCTCTCTTTTTGTTTATTTTAATACCATGAAGTAAAGCTTGGCACCAGAAAGGACATGCATAAATATTTTTAATATTAATACCCCATTAATATTCACTCATTTAAAAATTAGAGCAATTAGACAAAGAAATAAAACAAATAAGGAGAGTACCAGAAGTGTAACTATCATTATTTGCAGATGACCTGATACTCTACATACAAGGCTCCAAAAATGCCACCAAAAGACGTCTAGATCTGTTAAGCAAAATCTACCTTTCAGTAGCATAGGTGGATACGAAGTCAACACTCAAAAATCAGTAGCTTTCCTGTACATAAATAACAAATTCACTGAGAGAGAAATCATGGAAACAATACCTCTTACCACAGCATCCAAAAAATGATGTTGCTAGGAATCAGTCTGTTGAAGGAAGCAAAGACTTCTACATTGAAAACTATAGTACTCTGAAAAAGATCAAAGAGGATATCAGAAAATGAAATATATCCCTTGCTCTTGGGTAAGAAGAACCAAAATAGTGAAAATGGCCACCCTAGCGTGGCTGTGTACACCTATAATCCCAGTACTGGGAAGGCTGAGGCAGGAGGACTGTTACAAGTTTGAGACCAGCCTGGGCTACAAAGTGAGCTCAAGTCCAGTCTGAACTGCATAGCAAGACTCTGTCTCAAAAAGATGAAGAAGAAAAAAAGAAAATGGCCATACTCCCAAAATTGTTAAACAGATTTACTGCAGTCTCTTTCAAAATCTCAAGAGCATATCTCACAGAATTAGAGAACACAATCCTAAAATTCATTTGGAGCCAGAAGAGACCTGCAAAAGCAATTCTGAGCAAAAAGAACAAGCTAGGAAGCATCACAATCTCTGACTTGACAACAGTGATTGCTACAAAGTAGCCATCTGGTGGCTGCTGTCTGCCACTGCTCTCCACCGGCTCCTGGTCTCTGGACCTCTCAGGGAAGCTTTGAAGTTATACTACAAAGCTACTGTGATGAAAACAGCATGGTACAGGCAAAAACACAGACCTGGGGATCAGTGGAACAGATTAGAAGATGCAGAACCAAGTCCAGGCACACTCAGCCACCTTATCTCTGCAAAGGAGCCAAACACCTTCACTGGAAGAAAGATAGCCTCTTGAATAAATGGTGCTGGAAAAACTGGCTTTCCACATGCCAGAGGTTAGATTTATATCTTTCACTATACCTTTCACCATGCAATAAACTAAAATAAAAAGGGATCAAAGATCTATATATAAAAACAGATTATGCTTTTATAAATGGATGTCTGTTTGTTAATATGCTTTCCTTCTTTCATTTTTTAAAATAAATTTTAAAAATATATGAAAATACTGGGCATGGTGGCACATGCTTGTAATCCCAGCACTTGGGAGGCTGAGGCAGGAGGATTCTTGAGAGTTCGAGACCAGTCTGGGATACAAAGTGAGCTCAAGGACAGCCTGAACTGCATAGCAAGACCCCATCTCAAAAAGACCAAAAAAAAAAAAATCAGAAACACTACATCTCTGGAAGATTGAATAGATAGAACGTGAAGACACTGGGGTAGGCAAAGACTTTATGAACAAAACCCCAATCACACAAGAACTATCACAAAGAATCCACAAGTGGGACCTCATCTTCTTACAAAGCTTTTGCACAGCAGGAGAAAAACCCTCGACAGAGTGAAGAGATGACTCATACCTTGGGAAAAAGTTCCGCCAGCTTTTCCTCAGGCAAAGGACTCCTATTATGAACATATAAATAACTGCAAAAAATTAGACCCTCCACATTTAAAGACCCAGTCCAAAAATGGGCATCTGAAATCAATAGATACTTCTCACATGAAGGAGTAGGAAGGGCAAATAAATATACGAAAAAATGTTCAACATCATTGGTCATTTGAGAGATACAAATTAAAACAATGCTGAGATCCCATCTCACCCCAGAAAGGGAGGCTCTTATCAAGAGATCAACCAATAACAAATGCTGGAGGGGATGTGGGGCAAAAGGAACCCTTCTCCACCGCTGGTGGGTGTGTAGACTGGGGCAGCCACTGTGGAAATCAGTGTGCAGATTCCTCAGAAAATTAGGAGTAGAGGTTCCATTTGACCTAGCTATTCCCCTTCTTGGCATCTTCCCCAAAGAATTAAAAGCATCGCCCCACAGCGATATATGCACACCCATGTCTATAGCGGCACAGTTTGCAGTAGCCAAATCTTGAACACAGCCCAGATGCCCCTCAGCCGAAGAATGGGTAAGGGAGATGTGGGGTTTCATACGATGGAATGCGGCTCTGCCGTAGGGAGGATAAGCCTGGGACATTTCTAGGTAAATGGATGCACCTGAAACCATACTCTTACATGAAATACATCAGACACACATGTGCAAATATCACGTTTCCCTGATATGAGAAACTAAGAGTGTAACTAAGTAACAGAATGTAAAATAGTGCGAAAAGGGAAGAAAATGTTCAAGTGAGCAGGGGAATGGTGGGGGGGGGGAGAAAGAAGGGACAAGAAAAAAGAATAGAAGGAAAAACGGAAATAAAGCCTTTGTAAGAAAAATTAGACTCTCAGAGTGTGTGTGTGTGTGTGTGTGTGTGTGTGTGTGTGTGTGTGTGTTGCTGTGGCGCAGACCCAGGTCTTCCTACCTGAGAAGCAAGCACTTTATTTCTAAGCAGCACCCCTAGCCCCCTACTGTCAGTTTTGGAAAGGACTGAAAGATACATGCAGGCTAAGATAACAAACACTTACGTGAGCATCCTCCTGCAAAATTACATTTACTATTTTTGTTTCATATTTTAAGAAAGATCCCTACAGTTGAGGTGGAGGCCTTTGGTGCTCAGAGGCCCCAGCATCATGGGAGTGGGGCCTTTCTACCAATCATTAGTGCTTGTTCTGGGCACTAAGTGCGCTTGCTCTTTGGGTTTTTTTTGTTTTGTTTTGTTTTGAGACAGGGTATCACTTTGCAGTTCAGGCTGGCCTTGAGCTCACTCTGTAGCCCAGGCTGGTCTCAAATTCGCAATGGCCCTCCTGCCTCAGCCTCTGCAGTGCTGGGATTACAGGCGTGTGCCACCACGCCCAGTAGTGCCCTCACTTTTGAAGCTGGGTTTGGCCAGATGGTTTGTTCTGGTCAGGGAGAGGATCTGAGAACAGGGCGTCTATTACTTTTCTCATCTGAGACACGATATCCAACATCCATAACTTAAAGTGTAACAGAGAATGCCCCCATCCCAGCCAGTATACTTCAGTTTCTTAGTTCCTGTTTCAGTTCTGGTTTCTCCTTTCTCTTAGAAACGGCTGGTCACAGTGATGTGCAGCTGGTCACTCTGATGTACATTGTATAATCGCTTCTTGGCCTTTTGGCTAAAATCAAGTGTATGATGCACATTGTATAAACCAATCCCCAACTGACAAGCCATCCTACCTCTGTACTTCCTGCTTGCTTATCCCATGTAAGCTGTAGATCACCAGAGATCAGGGACTGATATTCTGGGAGCGATCCCAGTCCATGCCCTTTGACGTAAACAAACCTGCCTCCAAATCCTGGGTGTCATTTCAGTGTTTCTGCTTGCCATTGCAAAAGGAGAGGTTAATTTTAGTTCCCAATTAATAGAGGTTTCAGTCCATAGTCTGCTGGACCCAAGGCAGGGCAGCATGGCAGAGAAGGCTTGTTCATGTCCTGTTGTGACAGACAGGAAGCGGAGGAGCCCAGGAGGGAACCGCACCGTTCTGGGTCATACCCAGTGCTGTCTTCAGACCAAAACCTCCCTCTTAACAGCAAGTCAGCTCTACCGCTCTTTAACCCGATCATCTTTCAGAAGCCTCACCTCTGAGCACACGAGGCTTTGGGGGACATCGGGCTATAAAGCAAAAAATAAGGTACAGGCCAAGCTCTCCTCTCCATCACTGCACCTGGGGCCTGCTGGCCAGACTGCCTGACAGGCACAGAACACAACCACGATAAAATAAATTCTGTCATCATAAGCCACTAAGATTCTAGGCGTTGGTTACAGCAACTTGGACTTAGCCTATTGGGGACCTGGCCAAGATCCCCAACTGCCTGTGTGAGGAGTACCGTGAAAAGATAAAATAAGAAACGGGGATAAATTTAGTAGTACATGGCAGGGGGGCTGGGAAGTCAATGCCTCAGGATGGGCAAGACAAAGACACTCCCAGCTAGCCATTTTGTTTTTGTTTTTGTTTTTTTGAGACAGGATCTTGTTATGCAGTTCAGTCTGACCTTGAGCTCACTTTGTAGCCCATGCTGGTCTCAAACTCACAGTGATCCTCCTGCCTCAGCCTCCCCAGTGCTGGGATTACAGGCATGCGCCACCATGCCTGGCATAGTCATTTTTTATTGGGTGTATACAGTGATCTGAGGGATTATCAGCAGACTCAGGGTGGAGGGATGATTCAGAGGTCGGATGACTCAGAAGTCGATGACCATATGCTGGTGAGGATCTTTATGCTGATGAAGAGGTGGGGCAAGATGGCAGGTTAGGGAGTCAGTCCTTTCCCCAAGGTGAAACTCTATGTTTATTACTACTGGGTTCTCAAGGAACCAGAAATTCTCGACTGATGTAACCTTAGCCGATATAATCTTGCCCTGGGGCGTCACAGCTTTATGGGACCATTAAGGCCTCAACTGTGACCAGAGGCACACGGGGGAGTTATGTTCCCCCATGCCACAGCCAGCCCACACAGCAAGGCACTAGGCCTCCGAGAAGCCTGAATCACAATGTAATTATGAAATGATTTTCCTCTCAACGATTACATAGAATGGTCTTTGACACCAGCCTATATGGGCTGATTAAATGAATTTGGTGTTTATTCTTCTGCTTCATGCTACTGTACTTTTATTTATTTATTTATTTTGTGTGTTTTTGTGACAGGGTCTCACTGTGCACTTCAGGCTGGCCTTGAGCTCACTTTGTAGCCCAGGCTGGTCTTGAACTCACAATGATCCTCCTGCCTTGGCCTCCCAAGTGGTGGGATTACAGGTGTGTGCCACCATCCCTGGCCGTGCTATTATACTTTTATCTCACATATAAATACCCAGAAATGATACACTATGTGGTTTTTTTTTTTAATGTTTTTTTTTTTTTGCAGTACTGGGGATTGAACTCAGGACCCTGCGCTTGCTAGGCAAGCGCTTATTCCACTGAGCTATATCCTCAGCCCTTTTTTTGGTCTTTTTGAGAGAGGGTCTCTTTATGCAGTTCAGGCTGGCCTTGAGCTCACTTTGCAGCCCAGCTTGGTCTGAATCTTGCAACGATCCTACTGCCTCAGCCTCCTGAATGCTGGGATTACAGGTGTGCACTACACACCCAGCATGGTTTTTTAAAATACATGCTCACTGGGCTGGAGGTACAGCTCAGTGGGCTAAGTGCTTGCCGCTGAGCACTAGGGCCCTGAGTTCGATCCCCGGTCCCGGAAAAAAAAAAAAAAATAAATAAAAATAAAAATAAAATACATGCTCAGGTCCTGGGAATATAGCTCAGTGTTAGAGCACTTGCCAAGCGTGTCTGAAGCCCTGGATTCAATCCCCTGCATGGCAAATCAACAAATTAATCAATGAATGTACAGCTTCATGCTGCATGGACTGACCTGCCCTGGGCTTCTTTCATTTAACACTGGGCTTCTGAGGTGTAGCCATGTTCCTTTTCTTATTTTAAATTCACTGCTGCTAGTTCGCAGAGTTCCCCTTCGCACAGCGTGATCCTCCCACCCATCACTGCTGAGTCAGACTGGGGCCAGCTCTTTGAATAGAGAGCTTCGGTGATGTCTGTCCCAGATGTATCTCCAGGTGCACACGGGGAGACTTTCCCTGGGGCACACTCTAAGGAATGGAATGCTGAGTGGGAGGCTGGACTCGCTTTGAACTTAGTCACTGATTTGTCCTGCAACATGAGTCTGACCACAATCCTTAACCACCCCTCACGTTCCCCTCCCACCCCAACCAGTCATGTTACAAACTGCCCCAACTTTTTTTTTTTTAATTTTATTTTAAAGACAAAAGAGTGGAGGCACACGAACCAGAATAAGCCATAAACAATACTGAAAATACAAAATTATACAGAATATAGTAGGGAATTAGTACTGGATGTTATATTACATAATGTTATCTTCACATTAGTTAACACAAAAACATTAAAGGAAACACCGAATTATAGAGAAGATAGTAGGGAATTAGCACTGGATGCTGTATAATATAAAGTTATCTTCACTTCTGTTAATACAAAAACGATTGAGGAAATACAAAATTATAGAGAACATAGAAGGGAATTAGCTCTGGATGCTGTCCTACATAATGTTACCTTCACCTTTGTTACTCAGTTACACAGATGATGGCCCATTTGATCATTCAGTTTTCCTTCTCCCTCATCTCCGTTGCCCTACCACTCAATCAGTCATCTTCCCTGTGATAATAACTGTATTCCTGGGTTTATCTATATCCTTGGACTCGCGCCTTGGGAAGAGATATAGCTGCCTCAGACTACACTATAACATGCATGGGTGTATACAAACTGCCATGGTCGGAGGTGGAAAAGCACGTATGCTCACAGCGGACCGCGCGGCTCCAACCCATCACCGTGCTATGGGTGGGGGCGAGTCCAGTCTGTGAGGTGCCCTCAGTGGGGCCCTCAGCAGAGCAGCTGTGGGGCCCTCAGCAGAGCAGCCATGGGGCCCTCGGTGGAGAAGCTGCGGGGCCCACAGCGGAGCAGCCGCTGGGCCCACAGTGGAGCAGCCCACAGTGGAGCAGCCACGGGGCCCTCAGCGGAGCAGCCATGGACTGCCCCAACTTTTGCCCCTAGAACCTTTTGGGACTCAACCCTGACCAAGCTCTCCTCTCCCGTCATCCCCACTAAACTTTTACAAAACCCAGCAGCTGGTCAGAGTGAGGGAGGGGAGGGAAGGGCTTGAGTCAGGCAGAGTACAGACTTCAACATCCCAGAGGGACCGTGGGGAGGGGTAGAGAGATGACAGGAAGTTCTACAACCACACAGACTCTACTCACTTTTGTTTGGTCCGAGGACAATGCCCGGTGACAGGCAACCAGTGGTGTCACCAGAGCCCTGCAGTTGCCAGGGCTGAGTGTCTACACCCACCCAAGGGTCAGGGCGGTGCCCCGGTATCCTTCTCTAAAGCATTTGCAGAATAAAGCCAGTGAGATGCGTGCTACCCCATGCCGTGGCTGGGGTGCTCCACCCCCACGCCTCCCCAGGGGACTCTGCCCAGCCAGGGGAGGCGAGGAACAGCGATGATCCCCTTCTCACCACACGAGGGCAGCACAGAGTCAGGAAATCTCACCCCAAACTGCCAACCATTTGATAAATATATTTAATCTTTATTTTCTTAAATCAAATCTTCGGTCAGTAATTTCATTTCTTGAGTAAGGATTAGGGTACCAATCAATATTTGGCTTTTGGTTTCTAAATCACAGAAACCAGCAGTCAACTTTTTGAAAATACACAATGTCAATACTTTAGTTCTCTTTTAAAGGTTGTAAAGGAGCCTGGAGTGGTAGCACAAGCCTGTGATCCCACCATATGAGAGGCTGAGGCAGAGGGATCAACACACATTTGAGGCCAGCCTGGTCTACATAGTGAGATTAGGGCCAGCCAGAACTACACGTGAAACACTGTCTCAAAAAAAAAAAAAAAAAAAAATGAACAAACAAAAAAATGCGAAGGAGCCATGTGTGGTGTCACACACCTATAATCCCAACTTCTCGGGAGGCTGAGGCAGGAGGATCTTAAATTTGAATCAAGCCTGGACAGTCTACTGACTTAGAAAGACCTTGTCTCATAACACAATAAAAAGCAAAACAAAACAACCTGAAGATGTAGCTCAGCATGAAGGTCCTGGGTTTAATCTCCAGTACTGGGAGGAAAGAAGTCAAAAGGGGCTGGAGGAATAGTTCAGCAGAACACTTGCCACTAGGTCCTAGGTTAGTCACCAGCACTGGGGGAAGAAAAGTTACTATAGAAATGACCTGGGAAGTAAGACTATGGGTCATTTTTGGTATTAAAAAATATTTTCTGATGCCAGGAGTGATGCTGCACATCTGCAATCCCAGTACTTGGGAAGCTGAGGCAGGAGGATCACTGAAAGTTGGAGAACACCCTGGGCTACTGAGTGAGTTCAGGCTACTCTGAACTACACAGAGAGACCCTATCTCAAAAAAAAAAAAAAATATATATATATATATATATATATATATATATATATTCTTAGAGGATGTTTATGAAATTAATATTTCCCTACACGAGGGGTAAAGCCAAAGACCAGAAGGACAGAAATCCAAGCAACAGGGTTTTTTTTTTTTTTTTTTTTCATTTTGAGACAGGTCTCACTGTGCAGTTCAGGCTGGTCTTGAACTCACTTTTCAGCCCAGGTTGGCCTCAAACTCACAACAATCCTCCTGCTTGAGCCTCCTGAATACCCAAGTCTCTGATGGTAGCTACATCACTTATTGGCCATGGCACATAACTGCTAGGCCTCACTTTGCCCATCTATAAAAGAGGTATATTTAATATTCACCATGCAAGATGGTTAGGATTCAATGAATCATGAAATGATTTAATACACACCCTGGCACACAGGATGCCATAGCCACAAAAGCAAGCTGGAAGTTGCTAGTTTGGGAGTAGCGTACTAACCTTCACCCCAAAGAGCTTAAGACGTCCAGAACCGGTGACATCACCCAAACACGTAAGGAGAACACAAAGCCCAGCCTACACCACTCTTGTCTGTGCAGTGCCGTGCTGGACCAGAGTGGGGAAAGGCTGCCTCCCATACCCAAGCTCCAGCTGTCCCTTTAGAATTCTTCTACTAACCAGTGCTGTGAACAGCGGCAGCTTGTCAACCAAAGGACATCGGGCAACATCGGAGCCATTTTTGGCTGTCACGTGGGGGGATGTTTCTGGCATGGAGTGGGGAGAGATGAGGGTCACGGCTGAATGTCCTCCTGCACCCAGGATAAGCCCCAGACAAAGAGTCATCTTGTCCAAAATGTCGAGAGTGTCACGGCTGAGAAGCCCACACTCCCTTCTTTCCACTCATGAAACCTCAGCCACTCTGCCAACAGCCCCGAAGTGAGCATTCCAGGGCGCACTGTGAACTGATGTCCTAGAGCTCCTCGGGGACTCCTAGAGCCCTGAAGCGGCACAGAAACTGGTGCGGGCTGGTGAATTCCGGAACCCCAGGACTTCCTGACCTCCGCAGGTGAACAAAAGTAGCTTCAGAGAGTTTGCAACAAGCTGAAGCTATGCAGACCCTGCGATCCGTTGAGACTCCTCTGTCAATGTGTTTGTGTTTTGTGTAGTATTAAGGATTGAGCCCAGGGCCTTCACACTGAGGTATATCTCCAGACTACTTTTATTCTTGTCTTTTTTTGGTACCGGGCAATTGAACTCAGGACCTTGTACTTGCCAGACGGGCACTTGTGCCACTGAGTTACACCTCTGGCAGACTATTTTTATTCTTAATTTTGAGACAGGGTCATGCTAAATTACTTAGGCTGGGCTCCAATTTACACGACTGGGCCTCCCAGAGTGCTGGGATTACCAGCATACAGCACTACATCCAGATACCCCAGTGTTTATAATTACTCAAGTTAGGAGAACAGAAACCCAACCTCGAGTTATAATGGGCCTCGTCCCCTCATCCGGATGCTCACTGCCCCAGACGTCCTTTCACGTTCCAGGCCTTTGCCCTCCATGTGCCCGTGTTCCTGTGATCTGCGACATTCCATGAAACTGTCACTTCCTCAACTTGGCTATGTTCTCTCTCTTCTACATTTTTTTTATAATTTTATTTTTATTTTTATTTATTTATTTTTTGAGATAGGGTCTCGCTATGCAGTTCACGCTGGTCTTGAGCTCACTTTGTAGCCTCTCTTCTACTTTTAACATTTTTTTAAAAGAAGGGAATGCTTTTTCTTACTGCTACTTCAAAGCCAAAACCAAAAGCAAGACTAGTTTTGCTCTGGTTTCTAACAAAGTATTTTCGAATGCTGCTTTTTATTCTCAGAACTATATATTTCCTTAAAAATGGGTTGTAAGTGTCTGTTCTAGCGCCTCGAACCATCCTAAAGGCACAGGAAGCGCCAAACAGGTGCAAGTAGGAAAAGCTGAGCGCCAGCATGGAGCTAAGCAGTGCTCCAACAAATACAGTTTCCGACTGGGCGCCAAGCTGGTCACGGTAGAGGACGGATGAGCCCCAGAACCGGGCCAGAGGCTGGAAGGTTTCTCGGACTATGCCGAGCTGTGCTAGGACACAGCTCCCCTTCCCTCTGCCAGCCACATCCCAGCTGCGCCCTGGAGCCCGGGCACAGGCTCCCCACGCAGGAAGGCAGGGGTGAACTAGAGCAGCGCTGCGGGCCGGCTGGGAGAGAACTGAGCCTGCGCTTCAGGAGGACGAGCACAGGACAAGCAGCAGAACAAAGGCCAGAGTGACAAGGACCCCACGGGACAGCCCAGCCTGTGTGGCACTTACCTGTGACCCCGTCTCACCCCTTCCTCAGTTTGGTCCAATTTCAATCCTGGTTTGGAAAACAAAGGCCGCGGATCCTGTCAGCAGCACAAGGAACATCACAGCCATAATGTCCAGCTCACATCCACTCCTGAGAATGGTCTCAGTGTTCTCAAACCTGACTCCTCAGAGCACAGAGAAGTCAATCACATGGAAGGGGTTTATTCAGGACCAGACTTTTAA
>PVLD010036419.1:0-10986 GCA_004027595.1 Dinomys branickii
TCATGAAGTTCTTCAGTTGTTCTTTGTCGTGGAAATATTTTATTTCTCCATTGAATTTGAGGGATAATTTTGCAGGATACATCAGTCTGGGTTGGAAGTTGTTTTGTCTCAGAATCTGTAGTATCTCGCTCCAAGCTCTTCTCGCTTTCATGGTTTCCATTGAGAAATCTGCTGTGATTCTGATGGGCTTTCCTTTATATGTGATCTGTTTCATTTCTCTGGCAGCTTTTAATATTGTGTTCTTCTGCTGGATATCTGAGATCTTGATTATTATATGCCTGTTCGTGTTTTTCTTTGGCTTATGGATCGTTGGTGTTCTATGTGCTTCGCTTAACTGAACTTCAGTATCTTTTAGCTTGTTTGGGAAATTTTCTGCTATTATTTCATCAAATATTCCTTTTATGTCATTTGTGAGATCTCCTGCTGTTTCACACACTACTATAATTCGAATATTGTTACATTTTGCCTCATCTTGCAGCTGTTGGATTGACTTTTCTTGTGTCTTTGATGATATCACGAGATTCTTCCTTTCATGCTCATAAGCTGCCATGCTGTCTTCCAGTTCTGAAATTCTATCTTTGGTTTCATTGAAACGGTTTTTCATGCTTTCAGCGTTAGTTTTCAAATCCTGGCATTCTCTTTGGACCTGTTTCATTCTTGGTAATTCATTCCTGAATTGCTCTTGTAAGGTTTCCATTTGTTTCCTATTTTCTTCTAGACTTTTGTCTATTTCTTGTCTGTGTGAATGGAACCCTTCTTCCATCATTGTTTTCAGCTCGTTTTTTATCTGAGAAATCATTGCAGGTATGTGGGTTATTTCTGCTTTAAGCCCTTTCATGGCCTGTTGGAGTTGTTTCATTTCGGATGCAATCGTTTCATATCTTGAAGTCATGAGTCTGCCTGGTTCCCCTGTATCTTCACATTCAAAACTTGTTCTGGGTGGGGTTGAGTTTTGAGACTGCGTTTTGTTCCTGTGTTTTCCCATTTTTGGGTATCAGATTCAAAATGTGGAGCTATAAATTCCAAAGGCAGTTCAGCAGGCGGCGGTCTGCTGCAAAGTCTCCTCCAATGATTCCTTCTCTTTGGGAGAATGTCCCTTAAGCTTTCTGCTGAGATTTGTTCTTCTGTCTTCCCTTTTTTGGGTATCTGATTCAAAATATTGAGCAGTAGATTCCCCAGGCAGTTCAGCAGGCAAAGGTCTGCTGCAGAGGATGCTCCAATGACTTTTCTTTGGGGGAATGTCCCTTAAGCTTTCTGCTGAGAGTTCCACTTAAAAGGCTGTACAGATGTTGGTTAGCTTTTCCCTAGCGAGAGACCTGGGTGAGGTGTGTAAGACCGCTCCCCCGCCCTCCCAGTGTTCCTTGCAGGTATAGGGATGGATCTCCTCCCCCACTCGGTGATCTGGTCGCGAGCGCAGATAGCTCACCAGTTTTCGGAGTCCCTGCAGGCAGGAAGGTTCCAAGGTGCCAGTTTTTTGTGCTATGCTCGCGATCCCCCGCTCGCAGCCACTTGTTTCCTCGCGCTCTCCGGGTCTGGGGGAGGGAGCGGGATGCTCCGCTCCTATGCTGCTCGCGCCGCCCTGGCCACGGACCACAGGCTGCCGAGTGTCTAGGCTGCGCCGCCTGCCCGATGCGTGTGAAATGTGGGACTGCCGGGCGTTGCCGCTGCTAAAAAGCCGATCTCTGTCGGGAGTCGCTGGAAAGCTGTGCCGGCTCGGGAGGCGGGACGGACCGAGCTGGCTGTGCCCCCAGGGCGCTCGGACCCAGCCAAGCCCCCTCCCCGCGCGGAGCGTCTCTGGCTCCCAGCGTCTGGGGCTTTCCCGAGTCTGGCCACGGTAGTTTGGGCCGCCCTACTGCATCTCCCCCGGCAGCTCAGAGAAACACGTTCAGTTTGATCTTCCCAGCCGAGGTCCCGGCATTCACGCTCGCCAAGTCTGTCTCGAGCTGGTGGTGTTTATGGAGGAGGATCGCTCCTTTGCTGCTCACCTGGTCGCCATCTTCCCAGAAGTCCCCTGTACTACTAGTTTCTATTAGTTCATTAAATGGAACAGTTGGTGCTTATGCTGTTTGATCAGTTTTACACGCCTGTACCTTGGAATCTGAGTAGCTACTTTGAAGATAACAATATATAATATAATAACCACTGTTAATTTCCTATGATCTTGTTTTCAAATTCTGTATCATTTTTATTGTTTTTTTGTCTCTTTAAAATTAAAAAAATAAGAAAGCACATCCTAGTTTCATGGAATAAAACCTTTACATTTAGAAGCTTGTCAGTGAGAAAAGCCCAGGCCAAGTTTTTCACTTACTTGCGGATTTCTAATCATCACATGTTGTGCCAGCTGGAAAACTTGAACCACTTAATTATCTCTGACTTATTTGACACAAAAAAACAGCAGACTGTCTGGCAAGCACAAGGTCCTGAATTTGATTCCTGGCACAAGAAAAGCAGCAAGAACTAGCAGAATTTTTCTCCTTCCAATGCATTGGTTAGTATGCTTCTCTACATTTTATAATTTGTATGAACAACTTTTTGGGGGCCTGTGATCAAATTTCATAAATTTATCATTCCATTCAGTGGATTTATGAACAACAGCATAAAGATATTATAGTGAAAAAACAATTTAAAAAGTTTCCTCAGGGGGTTTTAGGTGTGAATTTGGTTCAGGAGATGAGACCATTACATGCACAAAACTTAAGAAGAGGAAACTTCTGATGCATCACCCGATCACTCTCAAGCATCTCTCAGAGTCCCTGGCACAGGTCTTCCGCCCTGGCTGGGTTGAGAGCAATTGGAAGAAACAGGCTGTTATCAGCAGAGCAGTTGCTCTCCCATTATACCTCCTGAAGAGGGCCAAGGAGAAGCGCAAAAGAAAACAATTAGGGAGAAGAGACATCTGACTTCTCCTGAGAGCTGACTATTTGACAGCAATTTTGTGTGCTTATTTTAACAGTCTGTGCAATAAACTTGGCATAGCTGGTGCACCCAGACTACTTTCAAGAGAGAATAGATGCAGAAAGGTAGCTGCCCCCGTCACAGGGAGGCTGCTGCAGGCTCTAAGTTGCCTGATTTCATTGAGGGTTTTGTCATTTAATCTTATGAGAGAGCTGGATGAGCCAATCACCATATTACTGTAAGAGTCAACAAGCAGGATCACATCAAATCAAAAGGGTTCTGCACAGCAAAGAAATCAACTAGTAAAATGAAGAGACAACTTACAGAACAGGAAAAATTTTTGCCAGCTGCTCCTTAGACAGAGAACTAATATCTAGAATATGTGAAGAACAAAAAAATTAGACTACTTAAAATAAAAGACCCAGTCAAGAAATGGGCAAATGAAATGAGCAGACACTTCTCAGAGGAAGAAGTACAAACACCAAACAAATATATGAAAAAATGCTCAGCATCTCTGGTCCTTAGAGAACTGCAAATTAAAACAATGCCAAAATTCCATCTGACACCAGAAAGAATGGCAATCACCAAGAAGTAACACAAATGAACAAATAAACAATAGCAAACACATGGCCATGTGGTTGCAGTGACAAGGAACCCTCCTGTACTGGTGGGAATGGGAACCAGTACAACCAGTATAGAAACCAGCAGGAAGTTTCCTGAAAGAACTGAAATTGGAAATTCCATATGACCCAGCTATTTCCCTTCTGCGTATCTTCCTCAAAGACCTAACAACATCATACTACAGGGACACATGCATACTAACGTGTATAGCAGCACAATTCATAATAGCTAAACCTGCAAGCAGCCTGTTAACCACAGGCACGTGGGTAGAGAGAATGTGGTATCTACACTTAACGGAATACCACTTGGCTCTAGAGAAGGACAAGTGCAATTCACTGGTAGGAAATGGGGAATATGGTGTTGAGTGAAGTGAGATATACCAGCTTAAATACTGCATAGTGCCTCTCATTTGAACAAGGCTAGGTACAAACACAGAGCATAGTCAAGGATGGGTAGAAAGACACCAAGGGATGGAAAGATCTCTTGCAAATGCAGAGTCCTGGAGACAGAGCATGATGGAGAAACAGGTAGAATAAAGATGCACCGTGCACAGGAACCCACAGCTTCAGTGAGTGTAAACACCATGTGCCGTAACATGAACTAGGACTCATAAAAACCACAAGGAGGAAAGTGGTGGAGGGGGATTTAGCAGAGGAAGGAGGGAGGTGGGAGGGAAGGTGATTAAAAAACGAGCCCGCTGTATTACATACAAGCACCCACTCCCAAGACGACTGTAACCACAGGGACTGCAAACATGTACTTAAAAAAATGTCACTGAACCAGTCGTGAAGTGCTCTTTCAGGAAGCTTTCCAGATGGGTTCAGGACGGACAGCCGGGCCCTCGCCGAGCTTGGAGGGACACCGGTGTCTCCGCTCTGTGACAGTGTGCCCATGAGTGTTTGCTTCACTCATTAGTATGTGACGGTGAAGCTCACCCAAACCTTCTGAATCTCATTTCCCTTACGTGAAATGTTGGGATGGTAATGTCTAACAGAGTTTGGTAACAGTCACAGAAGATGACATTTTAGTTTGAGCAGATGCTCAAGAAACTGTCCTTCCTTCCTTTTAGTGTTGTGCAGAAATTGCAAAGGAGTTAAAATGATAGGATGTTTGCTTACCAATTCTTACAGATATCAACTCAATTTAGCTTCCTTCTTACAGACCCCAGCTATGTCATGATATGATGGAGCAGTGGGTTACCTCTTTTATGAGAATTATATTGTAAAATTGGAGTATAAAGCAAAAATAATGAATGCTTAAAACAATCTTGAGAGCTGGGGATAGAGCTCAGTGGCACAAGTGCTTTCCTGGTAAGTACAAGGTGCTGAGTTTGAGTATTGGTACCAAAAAGAAATCTTGATAATCCTATTAATTTATTCATCAAAGATAATATTCATGCTTTGTAGATACAGCTCTGTACCATACAGTTTTTCCAGAAATGTATAATGTAAAACTTATAGCATAGGATACTTTAAAAGGATCACACTCAGAAGGGAAATCAGACAAGAGTTTTACTTTATGCAGTTCTGACTTGTTGGTAATTTATGTTCCTCATCGTTGCCTATGATTTTATTAGTTCTGAAGGTTATATTACTTTTTAAAATTCTTCTTCAAATGAAATCAACTCTACCCACTCATCTGGAAATCTAGACTAAGTCTGTAGGTTCTTTGTCATTGGTCAGAAATCCTAAAATGCTTAATGCATTCTTTGTACAGTTTGTGGAATGTAGAGTTACTGTTTCAGGCTTGATTGCTTCACGCATAAGTACAGCTTTACTTTATAGTATGACGGAGTGATCAGGCTGTGTAAGTTGTCTTCTCTCACTTTTCCTGCGCGATATGTGTAATTGGATTTGCTTAGGTTAAAAGTACAGTAAGTACAGTGACTCCATTGGTTATAGCAGTGTGTTGAAAGTTGATGCTACTGTTGAAAGCCTTATTCTGGAAAAACAAATGTAGCAGATCCCTGGGGTCCAGGCTTCTAGGATGAGAAAATGTGCCTGTTGGAGGCATAGCTGAAGTACAGGTAGGAAACACTATGGCAGGCCTGCTTCTCCCCTCTGAACCATATGCATGAGCCTCTGCATGGGGAGGGGCAGTACGGGGCCACCATCCAGAGGGAGCAAGGGCCAGTGGCTTACGGCTGTGGGCCGCTCTGGAAACAGGTGTTGGAGTGGGGGCAGCCAAAGCCAGACTCCAGGGAGCCGCTAAGCACTGTGGGGCTGCTGGCCTGTGGTGTCTGTTCGTCAGGGTCTCCTCTAGTGAGCGGTCTTTGCTCCAGCTCCCTTCTGGGGCATCTGGGCTTGGTCAGATCTGCATCGTGGTTTGAGGGTCTCCAACCAGAGGTGCACCCCAGGGGCGCTGCAGCTGGAGGCTCTCAGTCACCTGCACTCAACACTCCCTGGAAACGAGCAACAAGTCCTTCTCTCCTCCTCCTCTTTCCTGTCCTCGTTCTTCTTTCCTTTTTCTCCTCCTTTTCCTCCTCCTCTCCTTATTTCTTCTCCTTTTTGTGGTATTGTACTACAGACTTCTTACTAAGAAAATGGGAAATAACATAAAAATAAGCCATAGGAAAATTGCTTAATAAATTATAGTTTGACCATGTTGTGTAAAATATCTTAAATCAATGGCATAGTTTGAATATGCTAATGATAACATATTAAGTAAAAAATCTCTATATAGTCTATAAGTATATCATTTAAATGATATCATATAGATCAACAGATTCAAAGGCAAATGTGGAATTGACTACATTTAAATTTGGATCATCTGTATCTCCGTGGTGGTGTGCCGTCATATTTTCTTCTTTCTCTTTCCTGGCAGTTCTTTTCTGATGGGAGACGTGAGAGACATCCATCCCTGGCCACCCCTGCTTAGGATGGGGTCAGTGGCAGGGCTTTGGTCACCAGGTGGGATATGATTCTGACTGGATGGCCGCTCTAGATTGAGTGGCTAGGGTTAATTACAATGGGGATTCAGTTATATGGGGAAAATGGGCATCTGATAAGCACTGGGCTAAAGGAAGAAGCCCTGCCGTAGTGTTTCCTACTTGTACCTCAGCTATCCCACCAGTTTTTCTCTAAAACTGTGGTTCCAATGCAGGGATGCCCAGAAATAACTGTGACCTGAGTCTAGCTCTTCAGTTCTCACTAACAATAGGGAAAGTTGGGCTAGAAGCGGGGCAGACCAGTCGGTAAGCCTCTTGGAGGGCAGAAGATGTCAGGTGGGGGCGGATATAGTAATCAAAAGGATTTCTGCTCTGTTGGAGTGCTTTTCCTGACAGATGTAACTGAACACCCTCAATGCCTGGGCATAGCCAAAATCACTTTTGTAAAGTCCAACTCCAGAATTTCCTATAAACCCTATGACTTTCTGAGGACAGCATTTAATTCCTGGGCCAGCACCATATTTGAGGACCATGGGATGATTCTTAGGAACAGCTGCTTTTGGTTGGGAGCTTAAGATTTATCAAGCATTTTTCAAATATTATCTATAATAAGGATTCTACAACATGGTGTTATTTTCATTATACAAAAGAGGAAACTGAGTCCCAGAGAGATAAGTTCACTTGCTTAAGATCACATAGGTTAGATCACAAATCTGTGCAAGTCTCCTTCCCTTTTTTCCAGTTCTCCAACAGTTTATGAGCCACAGTTTATAAAACACTTGTCAAGTTATTGAAAAAGGAATGGAAGAGACATCCAGTGGCTCACCAAGTTCTCAGACAGGATCACTGATGGCCACGCAATGCAGAGGGAAATGAGTGCTGTGTTAGGAGACTTCACTGTGATACGATCAGTTTAAAGGCTTAGAATGGGTTTCCGTAGATCACATCCCACTGTTATCTTGACGACACTGGGTTTCCCTCCCAGATGTGCCTAAAAGCTTGTTTGGAAAGCACTGAACTTAAGAGCAAATACTGTGTTGTTTGGGAGAAGATCTGGTCTACAGCATCTGCCCCCTTTGATATTACACAGGCTTTCAAGTTTAGTTTAGCACGTGGAGCGACTTTCCTGGCACTGCTGTTTGCCCATGCCTGTGCACTTGACCGTCAGCTCTGTGTTTCCGAGGTGCCCACTGACGACAAACGCATCAAGGGCTTTCAGAAAGGACTTACATAAGATTTTGAAAATTGTATCCTGATTGAATTTCTAAATCATACGAAAACAATATTGTGTCACTGGCAATAATGAATGTAGTTTGAAGATTGAAAAACATGAACAGGCTATTTTTAAAATGCTTATTCCAATATTTATTACCAGATAAATATTTTGAAAAGGATTTTCTGAAAACAGGAACCTTGATCCACTATAACTTTTAAATCATATATAAAGCTATGAGCCAGTGGCCTTTCAGTGCCCAGATCCTCTTGCTTTCCAGAGGCCCAGTGAATCCCTGTAGCCACAGTGGCCATTGGCTGTCTTCATTTCTAATGGAGCACAGAACAAAACACTCCCTTAGAAAACTCAGAGGAAATAACTGGAGTAGGTTCAAAATACTGCTTCCCTGTTCAGATCAACTTGAAATTCAGAGTGGGTTATCACAGCCTGTGAAGGGGCACTAATTTCTCTGTAGAGCAAGTACATGTTTGATCTCTTAATTTTTTTTTTTTGAGACAGGGTCTCAATGTGTATTTCAGCCTGGCCTTGAACTTGTGATCCTCCTGCCTCAGCCTTTTGAGTGCTGGGGTTATAGGTATGTGCTACCACACCCAGCTCTGATTTCTTACTTCATGAAGGGATACTAATGCTGTGGAAAAAGGAGAGTTTCATTATGAAGTAGTTGATATTTCCTTTCATTTAGATAGTTAATTTTTTACTTCTAAGTGAACATTTTTCCCTTTTGGGAAAATTGAATTGATTTTATTCTGATTGAATTTAAAATATCTTCTTTGTTGTCAACCATTTAGATGGTCAAATTCCTGTCAATTTTTGTAGATTTGTTTTTATTAAGTTCCTGTATATTATGTAGTTCATATTTAGGCACAGAGCTCCTGGAGCAGTGCCCATGTCCCCTTCCCAGGAGAGGGACTATCCCAGGTCAGGGTTGGTACAGTCCCTACACCTGGCTGCCATCACCAGGCCCTCTGTGATGGGTCATCCCTGGGTATTAAAGACAGGACTTGGAATTGTTCCCTGGCCTACACCAGCTCTCAGTGCTCATTTACACGGATCCCGGGGAGTGAGCAGGAAGCTGAATGCTCTCCCCGAAGTCCCTCTCAAGAGTTTCTCTTGCTTAGAGAAAGCAGCCAGTCCCAAAGGCTCACCCTCGCCACCCCATGAGCAGCCTGAGTTTAAGGCCTGGGAGTATAAAGGCTTGATTCTTGGCCTCAGTTTGAGGTCATCTCCAGGAGTGGTCCTAACCCCAGAATTTCTGTAGGGAACATCTGAAGCCTTGATGTGGCCACACTGCAGTTCCCCTCCAACACTCTCTCTCAGAATATACCCTCTGCAGCTGTTGATTCCGAGGGTCAATGAACTTTCTGCGTATGTTTGGCCAGCAGATATAAACATGACATTCACATAGTTTTATACATTTCAGCAAATATAATAGTAGTCTAAAGATCTTCATTAGATACAGTAAGCATTCAGAAGTGCACAGAACAAACCACTTGATAACCTGTATAAGAACTTTGCATATTTGAAGGGGATTGAAGGAAAAGTGAAAAGAAAACTACATCCAACAGATACACAGCTACTTTATTCCTCCAGCTATATTGAGGAGTGATGGATGGGTATTGTAGATATTTAAGGCATTTAATGTGATGTTTTGATATAAATATATACTGTGAAAAGTTGTCACTGTCAAGCTAATTAAACTATCCATGATCTCACAGTTACCATTTTTATTTTATTGTGGTGAAAGCATTCAAGACATAGTTTCTTAGGAAAATTTAAGTATAACATACACTATTATTATTATTTTGGGGAGGTACCAGGAATTGAAATCATGACCTTACACTTGCCAGGTGGGTGCTGCACCACTGAGGCAACCCCCTAGCCCCAAACACAGCATTATTAAATATAATAATCATACTGTGCATTAGATCTGTGCAAGTTATTCATGCTGCATAATTAAAACTGTGTGTTCTTTGACCAACATATCTCCAATTACCCCAACCCCTAGTCTCTGGAAACTACTTTTCTATTTTCTACTTCTGTGAGTTTGACATTTTCATATTCCACATCCTAATGCGATGTCTCCAGGCTCACCCATGCGTCCACAAATGTCAGGACTTCCTCCTCTGTAAGGCTAAATAATATCTCATTGTATATATTTGCCACTTTTTCTGTATCCATTCGTCCATCAAGGGACACTTTGGTTAACTTGATATCTTCCCATTGTGAATAATGCCACAGTGAACATGGAACTGCAGATCTTTTCTCTTTTTTTTGATATACTGATTGCTCTTTCTTTGGAAAAATAGAAGTGAAATTGTTGGATCATATGGTAGTTCTATTTTTACTTTTTTGAGGAACTTCCTACTGTTTTGCATGGTGGCTATAACAAGTTACACACCCACCAGTGTGCAAGTGTGCCTTTTTCTCCACGTCCTCACCAAGAATTGTTTCTTGTCTTCAGGACACATTCTAGGTGATACTTCATTATAGGTTTATTTATTTTAGGTTTGATTTGCATTTCTGTTATGGTTAGTCACACTGAACATTGCTAATACCTTTCCATTATGTCTCCCTTTGAGAAACGTCTGAGCAGGTCTTTTTCCCTTTTGAAAATTAAACTATTTCCTTGTTATTAAGGTGTTTGAGTTCATTATATATTTTGGATATGAATCTGTTACTAGATAGGGGTTTTGCAAAAATGTTCTCCTATTTTGCAGGTTACCTCTTGACTCTACTGATTATTTCCTTAGCTGTGAAAGTGCTTTTTTATTTTGATGCATCCCGATTTATCTATTGTTGTCTGTATTTTGGGGGATAATCCCCCAAAACCATTGCCCAGAACAATGCCAAGAGGATTTTTCCTGCTTTTACTTTTTTCTCAGAACTTTACAGTTTCACATCTTGTGTTTAAGTCTTTAATCTGAGTTGCTAATTTGTATATGATGTGATATAAATGTCCACTTAATTTTTCTTCACATGGACATACAATTTTCCTAGAGCATTTATGAAGGGATTATTCTTTTCCCATCATATCTTCTTGGCAACTTTCTCGAAGATCCATCTAATACTACGTTTGTTTCTGGACATTTTTTTTTCTTTTTTCTTTCTTAAAATTTTATTTTAAAGACAAAAGAATGGAGACATATGAATCAGAAAAGCCATAAAAATACAGAAAATACAAAGTTATACAGAATATAGTAGGGAATTAGAACTGGATGTTGTATTACATAGTTATCTTCACATTAGTTAACACAAAAACATTAAAGGAAATACCAAATTATAGATAAGATAGTAGGGAATTTGCACTGGATGCTGTATAATATAAAGTTATCTTCATTTCTGCTAATAC
>PVLD010036420.1:0-10981 GCA_004027595.1 Dinomys branickii
TGACTAAATTTGCATGTCTGTATATGGGTCCATACATCTACAATTCGAAGATATCAATGGATAAAACAACAACTACTGTTGAGACCATATCACCTTGTCTATAGATTAGTTGTGATTGTACTATTTTCTATGATAATAGGTGTCTGTTTGTCAATATGTTTTTGTACTTTTATGTTTCTAAAATAAAAAAAAAAAAAAACAAAAAACAAAAAACAGACCCAGGAGAAAAGTAATAGGATTATCTTAACAGGTAAAAAATACATTTGCAGGGCCTTGGGGAAAGGGCATAAAAAGCCTCAAGAAATGCCCTGTCCATGTACCTACTCCTTACAATGCAGATAATCATTATGTACTATAAACTTGCTAATAAAAATAATGTAAATATATTTGGAAAATTAAATAATGATTCACAATGAAAAAGATAAAGGAAAATGCTTTTAACAATACAGGAGTAAAAAGGCAATTTTTAAAAAGTATTGAAAGACTTCTGCAGTGAAAAACTATAGTAAATATCTTACTTAAAGATACAATTTTGAAAGCTTTCCTTTCTAGAGAAGAACACGTATGTGTACTTTCAGATGTTGTACTGGAGGGCCTACACACTGCAGTGACAATAAAAACACAAAAGGTACAAGCATGTATTTCATTTAGATTTTTGAGATAGAGTCTCACTGTATTTCCCCGGCTGGTCTTGGACTCTGGGCTCAAGTCATCCTCCTGCCTCATCTTCTTCAATAGCCGGGACTATAGGTGTACATGGTCGTGCTTGGAATTTAAGAGGGAAAAATACTGATACTCTTATTATCCTCAGGGGAGTTATTGTTGAAATAGCCTTCTGCTGTCACTTCCAAAACAAAAAAATCCCCTCAGATCAATTAGTAGGACTAGTGAGGACTGTAATAAAGTCCTAGAAACAATTCAGTAAGTAAACCCAATTTTATTTCTATATACCAGCCAGAAACAAAAGCTATAGCTGAAAAAAGAGGTAATTTTCCCAATGGACAATAACAATAAAAATATAAAACGCGATAAATAATTCTAACCAAATATTTTGCAAAATTTTGTGAAAAAAATTAAAACTTTAGAAAATAAGTAGAAAGAATTTATAGAGCAGGAGTCCCTCAAATTGATGATATATTCTCAGTGAAAAATTTTATTGATTAAACTAGCTGATTAGAAGTCTATTGGCTAAGCGTTTGGGATATATAGCTCAGGGGCACAAGTGCCTGCCTGGCAAGTTCAATTCCCAGTACCAAAAAACAAAAAACAAAAGACCAAAAACCAAAAAAAAAAAAAAACCAACCAAACAACTATTGGCCAGTAATAGTTGTTATTGTTGGCTCCTTGTTAATAATAGCTGTTGTAAAGTCAACTTTACAACAACTATTAAGAAGGAGCCAATAATAAAGATATTAATGAAGCACAAGAGTTTTTTCTTAATAGAAATCAACACTTAATAAACAGAACAGTTATTTGGTGTGAGGATTGATAAGAGATAAACTGATTTATTGAGCTGAACTCTGCTATTAAACGGTAAATTGTACACAGCCAAACTTATATCCTTTTTTATGTAGGGAACTCTTGCAAATAGACGTGCACCAGCAGATACAGGAACAAGAAAGTTCACAACAGCATTGCTAGTGATCTTCCCAAATGGAAACAGCATGTCTTTTTTACTTTTCTCATTGCTGGGACAAAATACCCAACACTCACAAGTTAATAGAGAAAAAATTTGTGTTAGCTCACAGTTTGCAGAAGTTTCAAGGCAAGGTGGCATGGCCGAGGGGCATTTAGAGGAGAAACAGTTCATGGTACGGCAGGCAGGAAGCCGCTGCATCCCATTTAGGCTACCAGCCTTTTGGATAGTGCCACCCACACTAAGTGGAGCTTCCTATACCTAGAACTGTGGTAGACCAATTCGTGGACCAATTCAGTACCATACATCATTAATTCCAGTATCACACCCTTAATCTAGATTCATGCATGTTAGATCCAGCCACCCCTAATCAGCCACACCTATGAGTGTGTGAGGCTCTGGGAGAACATCTAGATATGAACCATACAGCCTGCTGTCCACCACCTGTACAATTAAGAGCAGTAAAAATGAGTGCATGTTGTCTACAGGTAATAACAAACTAACTTCAGGAGTATACTGCAAAGGCAATCAGAAAAACATCATTCTATCTATACAAAATTCAAAATGAGCAAAGAAGTTATTTTGAATTAGCTATAATTCTCTAAAGAAGAGCAAGGACATAATTAACAGAAAATTCTAGATAGCATTTAGTTCTTGGATGGGCAGGATGAGGAAGAGATATGGTCAGGGAGGAGCAGAGTAATTTTTACTTTTTTTAGCAAGATGTTTTATGGGTGAGTGTTTATTTTGTTACTCTTGTGTGTATGAATGATATATTTTAGAATAAAATTTTATGTAAGAAAAATTCCTCCATATGAAATACTAATAAGGAGAAACCACCTAACCATGATAAGACTTTACAACAACTAGCATAGTAAAATACTAATATAAATGCATTAAGCTAGGAAAATGGTAAATTTATCATCCATTGCCAAATTACTTGTTTTGTTTTTAAAGATTTATCTAAGTCAATAGTACCATAAAACTGAATAATTAGTGTAAATAAAAAATATGCAACAATTTCTTATTTGTAGATAATGTGGACACTTGCTCTGTCAGATATTGGCATTTATCTCAAAGATGCTAAAGCTAAACCCACTTAGTACTGTGGTAGAGCAATAGTAATAGAGAACTGGTTTGGTAAGCAAAGTAAAATATTCAAACAAAAGATCAGAGTACATGTAAGGAACAAATACATGGTAAATAATTTTATTTTTGTGTCTAAAGAATGATTTCTTTGTAAACATGTTGGCATAATGGACCATTCATCTAGAGGAAAATAACTTCTACTCACAGATCATATCATTCTGAAAATAAATTGTTTCAAAATATAAAAATATAAAATATAGAATAAGGCTGGGTGTGGTGGTATGTACTGGTAATCTGCACTTGAAAAGCTGAGGCAGGATTGCCATGAGTTTGAGGCCAGCCTGTGCTACATAAGTGAGTTTAAGGCCTACCTTCCATGAAGCCCTGTCTCAAGAAAAAGAAGTAGGGGGGAGGAGGAGGAAGAGGAAGAAGGAGAAGGAGAAGGAGAAGGAGAAGGAGAAGGAGAAGGAGAAGGAGATGGAGGAGGAGGAGGAGCAGAAGGAGAAGGAGAAGAACAAGAAAATATGTATAACCTTGATGTATGGGAAAATCCTGGAAGCCAAAAACATTGAGGTAGACATATTCTGCTTCATAAAGATGAATCATTTTTACATGGTGAAAAATTCCTATACTTAAAAGATTTTAAAGTTAGTGCCCAAAAGTGGACACGTCATGTGGCAAAAGCTACATGTCTCCAAAATACGTGCAGGCCCTATGAATCGATATATGGGAGAAAAACAACAACAAAATTCCTCAGAGAAAATGGTAGGAAGTTTGTTTTAAAAATATTTTTTTATTCTTATTTTTAAAAGTTTTAACAGAATGTGTGGGTTGAGTTAAAATGGCTGCCTGGATGTGAATCCCAGCTTTCTCCTCGGTAACTGAGTGACTTTGAACAAGCAGCCTAGCCTCACTTTATATTAGTTTTGTCTACAGAATGGAGATAATAATGGAGCCTCTTTTATAGGTTTATTTTGGCAAACTTCACATAGAGTAGTTCCTGGTACCCAACTAGTAGTTAATAAATTGTTATTTTTCAAAGTGAACTGGGGGTGATACTTAATTTTTCTATATCACTGGGTATTATGAAGGGTAGAGATAATGTAGGTGAAAGATGTAACTTGGTGTATATTGGGATTAGTAATAATTTTAGTTGTTCTTATGGTTAAAGATTTTTATAGTAAGAATAGAATATTATTGTTACTGTAAATGTTACTTGGTATTCTTATTTTTAAAAATTCAGAGTGCCAATAATTAGAATACTATAGTACTGTCACCAAGCAAACTAATGTAATCAAATAGAAAAACATATATAAGAATTTAGTCTATGACAAAAGGTTTACTTCATACCATTGAGAAAAGAAAACACTATATTATTGGTAATTACTAATTAATTGATAATCTGATTGGCTGTATTACTCAGCCTTCTGGGCAAAAACATGAGGTTAATAAATTTTATCAAATGCTAGGACAAATTTTGGATAGATTAAACGTTTTAATGCAAAACCTAAAGATGTTAGAAGAAAGCAGAGATGGATATTTATATAGTTTTTTAAAAAGGTTTTCTAAGGATGGTATAAAAAACTATAGGTAAAAAATACCTTGAATATAAAAGTGGAGAATGTTGACACATGTTTTCAAACATATAACTATAATTTCAGTTGACACTGGCTACCACTGGTTTAAGATTGGACGGAAAAGGAATGAGACTTAGTTTTCCTTTGTACGCATCTCTATGATTTGTTTCTGAAATCTCTAAAACTAATAAAATGAAAAGATCTTTGAAGTCTTCCACAATGAATTCAAAAGGTAGGTGATAGTCTAGAAAATATTTGCAACATCCCCAGCTCTCAGAATTAAAATACCTTTAATCCATAAAGGTATTGTAGTATCAAATGAAAACATCAAGATGAGTGAACAAGTCATTAACAGGTGACTCATTAAGAATGAATGTTACAGGTACTCAATATCATTAAGAAGAAGCCCACAGAAAATAAAGATGCTATTTTTAAAATCAAGTAGGCTGATACATAAAAAATGGTGCAGCAAGGGTATGTGGAAGTAGGTACTTTTACGAAGTGCTTTGAGTATGAGCTTTCTGGTGCGTGGTTCTAGCAGAATCTTTAAACAAAACAAGCATATCCTTTGATACCGTCAATCTCCTCCTAGAAATTGATCCTAAGTAAATGGCAGTGTTTATAGTTGTATTACAGGATTGTCAATACAAAAATGTTTTATTTCCTTCAACAGAGAATTGTTTACATAAATTGTGATTCATTCTTACAGTGGAATCTGCACAGCTATTGAAATGATATTTGGATATAGATTTATGGATATGGAGATATGTTAATTATCTATTGGTATGTGGTGTGAACATTATATAATGGTGTATAGCCTATTTTAAAACTTTTGTTACGTGCATGGTTTGGATAACAAAAATTTCTAGAGGGAGCCCAACAAAGTATTAGCAGTTATTATTTGTGGATGGAACCAATGGTAATGTTTTAAAATAAACACTTCTACTTTCCTCTATTGTCTGAATTTTAAAATAATAAACAGGCCACCTATCTATTATCTATCTATCTATCTATCTGTCTGTCTGTCTAATCTGTTTACCTTCTAGCCAGCTGTCTTCATTGCAGGGAGTAGCTCCTACTCCTATGAGCTTCCAGTTACCCTATAATGTGCAGGTCTCTGGCTTCTGTGCTTACCTCCCCACTGAAGGAAAGTTGCCAAGGTAAAAAGTGACTTGTTTGCACGCTGTTCAGTTCTATCGGATCTTTCGGGTTCTGTCCTGAAAAACCTTCCTTCTTTCAAAAACTATTTCTTTTTGGATCCCATGTCAACACTTCTTAAAAAGTACCTATGTAGCTACAACAAAGATTGTCACATAGAGTCTTCTGCCCTTCCCTCATATGTTATACCTTTCCTCATATACATCCTCCGCCCTCATTTTCTCCCTGATATATGTGTGTGTGTGTGTGTGTGTGTGTGTGTGTGTGTATATCTATACCTATACCTATATATACATTCCCTTTTGCATTGTATTACATATGTTCTTAGTTACTATATATATATAAAACTTAGTTATATATTTTTAGTTACTTTTCTATCATTGCTGAGACAAAAATACTCAATACCCAACGTTCAAGGAGGATATGTTTATTTAGCTCACTGTTTGTAAAGGTTTTAGTCCATAATCCACCAGTTCCCAGGTAGGGTGGTGCACAGCAGAGGACATCACAGAGAACAGTTCATGGTACCCACAAGACAGCAAAAGCAACAAAGGGAGGGGACGAGACTCTTTCTGTCCCTTACATTGCATGCAGGCTGCCTGCCCGAAGGTGGGTACAGTGCTCACAACCTTAATTCTCAGCAGAACTGTGCCAAAGCAATCAGTGCACTGATTTACTAATAGCATACCTTTAACCCCAGCGTCACACATTCTAGAGTCAGCCACCTCTGAAAAAGTCTTATGACTGCATGATGCTTTGGGGGCACACTCAGACACAAACCCTAATATATATATTAAATATATGCATATGATATCACATATCATATGTCATACATCATATATCATGCACCATATATTATATACCCTGCAGGACGTAAGCCCTTGATCCTATAAAGCCAATGCACACATTGCATGTTCAAAGAGCTACATACTCTATAAAAGAATTATATCTAGAATATAACAAGAACTATACTTCATCTTTTAAAAAAGAGACAGACACCCTTCCTTCATCTGTCCATAATTGTATTATTCCCTTTCCCGTACAGCTTTCCACAGCCTCACAGCTATCTCACCACCTGCACTGACACCAAGAGCCATCCTGGACCCAGGCTTATCTCGCCTCAGTCCTCAGAGCTAGACGCCACATTCTGAGATCCTGTGAATGAATGACTTTCTCACCCACATTCCCATGGCTGTGCATTATTTCAGGCACACGACCTTCTCCACTTTTATGCGGTTCACGTTCGGTCTTAACCTGTATTCCGTGAATGCAGAGCTGGAGCGCGGGTTGTGTTCAGGTTTATCTGCGGGGTTTGTTGTAAGGAGTAGGAGGAGAAAGAGAAAAGGAGGGAAAGTCAGCACAGGTTGCCTTATGCGATTGGCCACCACGACAAACCCCTGTTGCTTAGTGCGGTAGACCTTTCCATCAGGCGGGCGAGGGGGGAGGCTCTGACCTCTCGGCTTCCACCCTCAGCTGTTGAAGACATTTCAGTCCTGGTGACTCCAGCTGCATGTGTGAAAGCCTGGCTACTTCGATGCCCCAAAGCCTCAGAATACCTGGGAAGTGCGGGCCGTGTCACATCTTCCAGCGGTGGCTTCAGTAAGAAGAGATGGGGCCAAGAGGCTGGAGAGGCACACTAGGGAAGGGGTCAGGTGGCCGTTTTACTGATGTCCTTGTTCTTCTGGTATCTACCCTTTATAGCTAGAGTAATCTTCATACAATAAAACGATTATGTTATTTTCCTGCTGAAAATATTTCAGTGTCTTTCCTTGAAACTTCCAGAAAAAAATGGACTCTCCTTAGTACACCATAAAGTCCTTCCTTTAATATATGGCTCCTTCCTACGTTCTTAGACCGTAACCCACCAATTCCCCATAGAAACCCTTCCCAGAATGTGTCTTCTTATTTTAGCGCCTTATCTATGCTTCACCCTCTCTTTTCCTCTCCTTTTTCACTTTGTTAGTCTCACTTTCAAAGACCTTCATGATACTCTCCTCTTCCCACGCTGGCTTCATCTTGTCTTTTATGTTCTAGCAGAATCTGGTGTTTAGCATCATCATAGGATTTATTATCTTCCATTACATTATTATCTAATTTATCCATCAAACTACACTGTCAGCTCCTCACAGGGAACCTCCCAGGCAATAGGTCCTCAACGACAGTTGAAAATGTCCCAGAACCTGTAGCAAAGCTGTATATAGGGGGAGAGGACCCAATATGTCACTGAAATGAAGACTAACTACATCTAATGTATACCTCTGGAGTTCTAGTTCCTCTCAGAGGTGTTAAACTAATTCCCAGAAGATGTGCCTTGGAAAGAATGCAGATTTCAAGCACTGTACGATGGATGAGATATGGGATGGTCCAAAGGGCAATGACTGCTGGCCTGCTGGAGGTGTGAAGACCAGCTGTCCATGCAGTGGCCTTTGGAGGGAGTGCTTTAGCCCTCTACGCAAGTTGCGCCTGCAAACTGGAGCTGGAAAAATAGCCTCATGAGCTTCAGTGGAATTGGGCTGTAGGCCAATATAATTTTGTAGAGTTTGAAAATGTGACACAAGACATTAATATCATATCCCCAAGGTTTGGTCTTGTTGCCAAGAGGTGTGGCATTGCTATCATCAGGGAAAGTGTGAGAAAGACTTGGGAAAATATTACAGGCTGAGAGATAATTTTTCACTTTCAAATAAATCTGCCAGGGTGCTTTCATTTGTGAAAGAATAGATTTGGCTTGATTTATTAAGTTTTTGGGGTTTCAGCTTTCTTAAATTAAATTTTCATAGATTTATTTTAACTTTATTTTTTAAGAATAATAGTTCATTTCTTTATTTGATTAGAAAACAATCAGGGGCTTATAATTATTCTTGCTTTCAGTGTTTTTATTTTAATTTTATTTTTTGAGACTGGGTCTCACTATGCAGTTCTGGCTGGCCTTGGGCTCACTTTGTAGCCCAGGCTGGCCTTGAACTTGCGACAATCCTCCTGCCTCAGCCTCCCGAGTGCTGAGATTACAGGTGTATATCACGACGCCCGGTTTGCTTTCAGTGTTTCTGATGGTTGCCTCCTTAACTTTAAGCAATATAAACACTGCTATTTTTCAAATGTCAACTTTAGATATTATTTATTACTTAAATTTCCAAGAATTTGAAAAATATTTCACTGCCTTAAACTGAGCTCTCCTCTGTGTCCTTCCAAATTAAAACAATTGTTATTTTAAAATTTCTTCTCCTAAGTAAGGCAGCATCGCATAACTGATAATGCTGTCAGATAATATTAAACAGTAAGTGCTTGGAGTATGCTAGGCTTGGTTCTAAACCCTTCATGTATAATGATCCATTCCCATCAGCTCTGTGGAACGGATTATGATCTCCATTTTTCAGACCTGGAAACTGAGGCACATTGCTGTGCCACACCTGTATGAGGTAACCAGCTAATCAGTGAGGGAGCTGATGGCTCTGCTGCCTGGGCCGTTGATAATCATGTTCTACTTTCTCCCACCAGGAAGGCTCCACAGCCCCAGGCTGCCTTCTGCTCCACCTTTCCATGTTCCCCCTCCGCTCCCTTCAGGCTTCAACTGCATATCTTCAGCATGAGTAACATTTACATCTGTTTGTAAGACGGAAACTGCTAGGTTTCCTCGGCTTGGTTCATAGGCTAATTGAAAAGATTAAAATCAATACACAGCATTTATGTGGCGATGACTGAGGGAATACTATCCAGTGTGGGCGCAGTAATATGTTAGGGTTATAAATTCAGAGTTTCACACCTTGTACCCATCAAAGCCAAAAATGATCCTGACATCCATTTAAATGGAACTTCTTTCCTATCTGTGTGTTATGGCTTCTATCCAGATATCCCCCAAAGTCTCATGTGCTCATGGGTGGGGCTTTTAGGAGCCAGAAGATCATAGGTGTGAGGTTCGGGTTAGTCCCCTGATGAGCTTATAGCTGGGTGTGATGTTGGGAAGTTACACCCGGTGGGAAGAGGTGGTCATTGTGGGGGTGACTTGGAGGAATCTATCTATCTATCTATCCATCCATCCATCTGCTCCTTCTCCTCTATTGATGACTCTGATTCTCACCAAGAACTGCTTCTCCTCTGCCGTGCTCCTCTGTCTTGGAACCACCTGACTCTGGACTGAAACGTTTTCAAACTGTGAACCAAAATAAAACTCTCCTCCTTTAACTCGTGGTGTCAGGTATTTCGTTCCAGCAATGAAGCAGTAACTAGGAAACTGTTCTTCACTTTTCAAAATGTTGCTGCATTGTATTTTACATAGTTTTTGGATGTGACTTTCTTGTAGAATTATTTCCCCTGTTGGTCCTGGTTGACTTCCTTCTTTCTGTATGTCTCCTACCATCTTCTGGAGTAGTGTGTAGTAGAAAAATTTAATTAATATAGTATTTCCAGCCCCCCCTCCACTTTCCTGCCCTCGTTCCTACCTCTGACCTTGAGTTTGGGGCCCCACCTGGGATTCTGCAATTAAGCTTGTTTCTTTTTTTTTTTTTTTTTGCCACTTTTCTTCCTTGTGTGAACTCTGGTTTCTTGCTTCCTCATTTGGAAATTTCTATTTTCAGCAGTTTTCATCTTTTAGAAGTATATTAAAATCTCTCTTTACTGTTTCCCTTCTGCCTACTTTTATTAGATCATTTCTTCATTCTTTTTTTTCTTTAATTAGCATGTACTGATTACACAGAGTAATGGGTTCCACTGCGGCATTTTCATGCCGGGATACAAGCACACCTTGCTTATGTTTACCTCTCCCTGAGTCCCTTCTTCTCTAAAAGTCACTTTCCTACTTTCATGTTATCTTGTTTATTCTTTTTCTAGACTCCACATATGAAAGAAAACATGATACTTGTCTTCTGAGTCTGGCTTGTTTTGCTTAGTATGATCGCTTCTCATTGCAACTGACATCATTTTAGTCATTTAGGCTGAATAAACCCCATTGTGTATATATGGCACATATTTTATCCATTCATAGGCAACTACGTTGATTCCATAATTTGGTTACTAGGAATAAACGTGGTTTTAACTGTAGTGTGCTGGTTTTAACTCTTTTGGGCAATACTGCGGAATAGTGTAGCTGGATTTTATGATAGTTCTAATTTATGGTGTTTGAGACAGGGTCTCACTGTGTAGCCCAAACTGGCCTTAAACTCATGGTGATCCTCTTGCTTCAGCCTCTTGGGCCCTGGGATACAGGCCTGTGACCCCACACCCATCTCTAATTTTAGTTTTTTGAGGAACCTCTATATTGATTCTTATAATGGCTATACTAATTTGTATTCTTACCAATAGTACATAAATGTTCCCCTCCCCATATCTTTATTTATTTATTTTTTTTTATTTTAGAAACATAAAAGTACAAAAACATATTGACAAACAGACACCCATTATCATAGAAAATAGTACAATCACAACTAATCTATAGACAAGGTGATATGGTCTCAACAGTAGTTGTTGCTTTATCCATTGATATCTTCGAATTGTAGATGTATGGACCCATATACAGACATGCAAA
>PVLD010036421.1:0-10985 GCA_004027595.1 Dinomys branickii
AGAAGTAGCATGCGGCCTTCTCACCAACACCGCACGAGGCTTCCAGGAGCTGCGCACACTCACCAGCACTTGCTTTGTCCATTTTATCGCTTGTATTCATTTTTGAACGTTTATCATTGTACTAGATGTCTCAGGGTATCTCATTGTGTGTTCTGTATTTTTCCTTTGAGTGCTGGGGTTTGATCTGGGGCTATGCCCATGCCGCACCACTGATCTGCACCCCAGGCCTCACATTTTGGCTTTAAAGTTCCATGCTTTAGACAGCCAGTACTGCTGGGTGCCTTTCATGTGCTTGTTTGTCTTACCCTGCATGTCTTTATCATTTTGTCCACTGTGTATCTTTGGTGAGGTACCCTTTCAAATATTCTACCCATTTGTCTAAATAGATTGTTTCGTTCTGTCATGGAATTTTGAGAGTTCTTTGTGTACTCTGGGTAGAAGTCAGATATGGAATTAGTAAATGCTTTCCCCAAGACCATTGCTTGCACTGTTACTGTTTGAACAGTGTGTTTTGTAAGGAATGTTTTAAAATAATGTAAAACCCAATTCATTATAATTATCTTTTTGAAACCATACTTTTGGTGTTGCATGTAGAGAAATTCTCCTATCTTGAGGTCACATAGACTCTTTTCCTATGCCTTAGCTTGTGCACTTAGACCTTTGATCCACTTTGAGCTAATTAGTGCATATGATTTGAGATATCCTGGAGCGTTTCTTCCTGAATGATTGTGTGAGTTTGTATCTTCCAGGGATTTTGTCCTTTTTATCAGTGCTCTCAGGGTTAGGGGCATAAAGTTGTCCATGTTAGTCTCTACTAGCTTCTTTAATGTACACAGCACTTGTAGTGATAGCTCCACATTTTTTCCACATATTGGAATGTGAATTTTCTCTTTTCCTGGTAAATCTGGTGAGAGTTTTATATATCTTAATGATTTTTATAAAGAAAGAGTTTTCCTCTTTCACTGAGACTGCCTAACAACTTTTTGTATTTAACCTCACTGTTTTCTGTTATTAACCTTAGTATATCCTTCTTTTCGTATTCAACTCATTTTTTCTTTCTTTTATGATTGTAGTGTCACAATGTGCAAGCTGGTATTGTAGGGAACCTCTTTGGTCTCTGCTTGTACCCTGGACAGAAACGGCAGTGTGTTTGGAGAAAATACAGAAGAGACAAGACCTGGGTCAGCTGGAGGCGACCCCTTACCTGACTGGCAAGAAGACCCAACTCCAACAGTAGGGACAGTTATTTTATTCTCTTGCAAAGTTAGCATCACAAGAGGTTATGCTGCCTAGCAACTAACCACTGTCCAGGCAGGGATGTCTTCCTCAAGATTGACGTATCTTGACTGCTTGAGGTACCCTGGCTCTGTCCTGCCCTCACACATGTGACCAATTTCCAGCTCCAGTGTCTCCCAAAAGGTATCACTAATGTGAGATTTTTCTAAAGTAATGTTATACATTAGAATATGTCCCCACCATACCAGGGTAAGTTACTGCCACTGTGTCTTGGTTACTTTTCTTTTGTTGCTGAGACAAAATACCCAACGCCCAAAATGAAGAAAGGAAAGGTTTATTTAGCTTACAGTTTGTGGAGGTTTCAGTCCATACTTGGCTGACTTTGTGGCAGAGTGGCACATGGCAGAGGGCAAACGTTCATGGCAGCAGAGCACAGCAAAAACAACCAGCGAAAGGGAGGAATGGCTGCAAGCAGCCTCTTTTCTTCCCTTACATTGTAAACAGGCTACCCCCACCCAGGGGGTGTGTAGCTCTCACACAATCACCATGCCCTCCTCTTCCACAGGCTCAGGATGTGTACAAAGTAAGCACCCTGGCTTCTTCCTGAGACACTCAGCTAAACCTCTAGACTCCCCAAGTTGACACAATGTATCAACCATAACACACTGCCAGGCATTTGGTAGCCAAATCATTTTACCAAAAATGTTGGCTTATCAATGTTGTGTGTGGAGTCTCCTGATATCATTATTGCAGTCATTGAGGGCATTGTCAGCTTTTGATAGGGTGTTATCTTTGTGCTGGGACTCAAACTCTAGACCTCAGGCTTGCCAGGCAAGTGCTTATGCCACTGAGCTACAACCCCCAGCCCTATCTTTAGGCCTTTTCAGGGCACTGTGTTGAGTACAGCATAAGGCAGGGTGCAGCAATCATCACTGTGAGGAAGATGGCCTTCAGAGGATTTATTTATCTGCACTTACTGGGGTGTGCCACAGTCGCCCACATACCTCACTCATCTAAATCTAATCCGGGCAACCTATACCCTCATGCTGCTGCTCCATTCCCACGCCCTACAAACATACCAAAATACAGCACCTTGTCACTGCTGACTGAGAATCAATGTTAAGGAGGAAACTAGGCTTCAGGATTCAGTGCTTACCCCGTCTTTATCTTCTGTGTTGATGGAAAAATGTTTTATTCTTCCATTTCTCCATTCCTTATTCATATTTGTTTGCAAGAAAGAGATTTTAAAAATAGATGATACTGACAAACTTCCATTGCTTTAGTTCAATGAGAAATTACTGTATGACCTAACGGCTCTCCACAGAATCCCAATATTTCAATTTGATCAAGCCATACTAGGATCCTATGAATAACAAACCCAAATGTGAAGCCTCACCATGCAATCACAGAGAAGTTTGTCTGAAGACAGGGGAGGATCCTTGATGGGAGGAGGGAAGAAGTAGCTTAGCTACTCCCCTTGTTTCTGGGACTGCGTTGAGAAAAGGCCCTCGACTTTCTCAATATCCCTATTATGTGCTGGTTTTCTGTCCATCTTTGTAGTGTCTGAACCTCTCACTGGTCTCTACCCGGTATCCTGATCTCTCTTTCCCAAACCCTCCCCACAACATGGAGGGGCCACAGCCTGTGCTTTGTTATGTCAGTAGGTCCCACCCCCACGCCATCCAGACCTGCGGTGCATTGGCTTAGACCTCACAGAGCACCATCTTCACAGGTCTATGAGCAAAGGCTTCTGATGAGGTGTCAAAGATGGTCTGATTGGAGGAATGTGGAATTTTTAAGGAACCCCAAAAGAGCCTGAAAGACTGACCTGCCCTCCCTTCTCATCTTCCCATGTCTATTGCTATGAGTGACATGAGGGAGAGGGTATGTCCTCCATACTTTTCAGACAGACAACTCATCCCTTGGCATCTATGTTCTCCCTTCCACTATCACCTAATCTGTGCCATGGTACCTGAAATCTGTCCATGCTCACCTGGCCACCACTAAGTGTATGTAGAGCTATAGATCAGCCCTCTCCTCCTCCAAATTCATCTGTGCACCTTGAAGTCCCTTCTTTTCTTGGCTACTACTAAGGAGTATGTCTGTCTCTCCTTTTCACCCGAGTATGTCCTTAGGATCCACTAGTTCTTCTGTAGTCATGTTTGAAATTATTAACTTCATCTTCATCTTTCAGTACATAAACATATCCTAATCGGTGTCCTGGTCTTATTTTCAACCAAGTGGACCTGGTGGTCTCAGCGGGTGTATTACCCAGGCTTGGGTTTATCGTGTAGGAGAGAGGAGGCAGGCAGCCTAGAAAAGCGGGGAAGATAAGCTGTGTGAGAGAGGACTTGTGTCATAAGCGGTCACACTGTAGATGCTCACCCAGAAGTAACAAGTAGGATTTTTAAAGATGCACTTCTTTTCTTTTCAGGGAGGAGTCTTTGAGAACATGTGATTGCCTTGGAAATTGTGCAGCCGTTTCTAGTGACATCTACTATGAGACAGAAGTTCCATATACAGAATCCATCACTTTTTCCTATTCTAAAAATATAGGCAGGAGGGACTCTGGTTCTTCACCCGTTACCACTTGTCAGTACGTCCTGCACAATCACCTAAATCTTAGCAGGCTGAGAATTTTCTCCTGTGTTTGGATTCATGGCCAGCCGGCTAACCTTCTTCCTACAGTACACACGCCTGTACTTGTTGGAACAGGAGGAATAGTGCCATTAGGTGAACTGAAAACTAGGACATTCCTACGAGAGGGACACAGACCAGACAAAGGACACAGACCAGAAAAAGGACACAGGGTACACTGTACCCTTATTTTGAGATCCACAAGGAAGCACTTAGCACCTTCTCAGAGGAGTTCAGGTTCTGGAGGAGTTTTCCCACAGCAGATGGTTCTTTCCTCTACAGTGGTGAGCATGGTCCTGCCTTCCCTGCAGCTTGTCAGGGAGCTGTGGGGCTGACCACATACCTGAGCTCATGTACCCACATCTGTGCCATGTGGACCTTTTCCAATATGTCATTCCATTAAAGTCCTACAAAAATGTCAAATGGTCTCTAAACCTCTCCTAATTGAGCTGCCAAGACAAAGAGTAGATTATATTGTGTGTCAAACTATTTACCACCCAATTGGGAAAGTTTGATAGTGTGTTGTTTTCTTTTTGAGTCCTACAACCCAGGTTCTAAACATTAGGGTCATAAGATAACTTTTATGTCAAAAAGGATGTTGCTATTGGAGCGTTTCCAGGGTGAGCAACAGCACAGTAGGGCCTCCTACATGAAGTGAGCGAGGCAGGTGAATGTGGGCAGTTCCCCTGGGAGTAGGGGGCACCCAAGGCCTGCGCTGTTTTACATTCTTAATTCAGGTTGGCTTTCAGAGCCTTGGAATATGGTCCATGTACACCCTGAAAGCTACCTTAGCGTTTTCTCTAAGTATGGAAATAAATTCAGAAGCACAGTTGGGCTCAAGTTGGGCAGAATGGGAACAGTGTGGCCTCTGCACAACCACACACTAGGAGTCGACTCCTGGCCTTGTCCCTTACTACACAGTGAGGCCAAGAAGTTTCCGTGACCAGTAGGCCTCAGGTTTTTTCATTTATATCATGGGTTTGATGCACATTTATGGTTATAGGAGCAGTGGAATCTAAGAAGTCTATTAAAACCCCTAGAAGAATTTCTGACATACACTGAATAAATGGAGAAAAGCAGCTGGTTCTATTATTACTTTAACGTCAGACACTAGCACTCTTGCAAATGTGTGTGTGTTTCCCAGGGAAGTTTCAGTACATTATGAAACTGAATAGAAAATCAAGCAAAAATGATACTAATAAATGTTCCCCCAGTAAACTCTCTCCAGCTGGATGTATTATGTGATTAGATATTGGAGAGACTGTGCTGCGAACAACTAAATCACAGCTCCCGGAATCTGGGTGAAAAAGCATATTTCCCTCCCTGCCAGCTTCTCTTCACTAGAGCAACTATTTTCAGTCATATCAGCATCACCCAAATCCAGCCTTGGGGATCATAAGGGCTTTATGACAATGAGGCCTAAAAACCTGGTCATTTTAGTGACAAATCGAGCTCAGCAAAGATGTAGGTCCAAGAAACTTCAAGTACAATTACACACCCTGTCATCCCAACATCAACCTCCTTCAGAAAGGAAATAAATGCAAACTGGCCCAGATCTCGTCCTGCTGTTACACAGGGGAAGACGCTTGGAAACAGTGAGAAGGGACTCTAGAAGGAGGAGCGCTTGGCCAGGCAGTCATGTGATCACTTGTGTAACTGGCTAAAGCAACTGGCCGGATCTTCCTGTCCTTCTTGTAAAAGTGCATGAGGCAAACTGGAGTCACGAGGGGAAGCTGACCCAGAAAAGCCAATGACCCTGGCACTGCAAGGCCCTGGTAAATGGACCCTCTCAGGTGACAGGAGAGCACCTGGTCAGCACATAACGTCCTCTCTTCACCTGAGGGTCACTCTTCTGTCTCAGCAAATCTTTGAAGATGCTGGGCATGAGTCCCCTGGTTTCTGTCCTGGGTAGGACCACTCTTCTCAGCAAGGGATTCCTCTCTGCCTCACCCAACATGCTCTCAGTCTGTCCTCTTAGGCCCAAGACTTCTCATCTGAGGGTCTGGCTGGGCCACCTTGTAGGTGCATTAAATCAACTCCCACAGAAGGACTGCAGTTACTCCAAACCCCAAACTTCTGTGGCTCAGCACACACCAGTGGCTGCTGTCTGCTGCCTCGCAGTGCTCTTTTTCATGCCCTGTAATTGCTCGAGGACATAGTTCTATTTGCCTGACATTTATCATACCCTTGGCCTCCGACATCTTTTGGGGCAGTCTTGATTCTGGTCTGTGTAGTGTTCTCATATTTCCCTAATATGGTGAAGGAGGCCATCATAATCAGGTATCTATCTATCTATCTATCTATCTATCTATCTATATTAGTAGTATAAATCAGTAGGGGAAAGGAATAAGAAGCTAAGCATTTTTTTTAGTCTTATCTTTATTTCTGCACTCCATCTCCCTTGATTTAAACTTTTTCCACATTACAAGGGATTTCCTATTACAATCCTTTTTTATCACAAATAAAATGAAAATTTGACAATTGGCTACAAAATAAGGAAAGACTCTCACATTGAGTGGAAGATCAGAATCTTTTGCGATCAATGTCACACAAAACCACATTTACATCAGAAATCACAATCAGGTATCTTCAGCCTGAAACTAAAATTACACTTAACATCAACAACATTCTACAAATAAGACGTGCAAACTGCTTCAATCTTTCAAAAATGGAATAAGTTTTCAAGAAGTCATACGAAAGCAAGTGTTAGTTTCCAAGTAACCCAAATAAAACAGACATCAAGATGGTACACACGGTATTTCCATAGTCCTCTACCCTTCATGGCTTAGAAAACTGCCTGGTCTCCTCAACCATACACCAAACACTGGGACTCGCTTCACATGGGATGGCAGCTAAACTACTGATGTGGTTTGGAGAACCCCACGGCCCTGGCATCTAATTTGCCCATTCAGGGGCCCTCACCATACCTTGTTCCTCTCTCAAAGCCTCATCATACAGAGCTGGGTAAGACCTGGGATCCCTCCTATGAATCCTGGCCAAATGCTCTAGGAGTTTCATCTTGCTGGTTTCAGCATGGGCCCTTGGACCCCACAGGAACTCATACTGAGTAAGGAAACTATTACGAATCTCCCGGTATTCCAGGTACCCTTCCCTGATCAAATCCACAGTGATGTATTTCCAGGAATCCCAAATTGTAATATCCTTACCCTGAACTAGCATGTATCTCATTCTCAGTACTTCCTGCATCTCCTCCTCACTGGCACTGTTGCCTTTGACGAAGATGAGGGTCAGGATGACTATCAGGATACTGGCTTGAGGACAGCTCTGATCATCATCACTCAGCAATCCATTGTAACTGAGGCCCAAAAAGGACACAAGCTCATATGCATCGCCAGAGGGATACACTTTCCTCACATCAATGCCAAAGCCCACACGCATGCAGTCACAGAAATCCCTGAATACCAGACAGAATTCCTCATGGTAATTATGATCCACAGTGTACACCATTTCCTCTATGGTGACCAGCTCCTTCCTTTGATACTTGTGGAGCATGAATGGCACCAATTTTTTAAACTTGTCACTTAGGAACACATCATACACAACGTGAGTTATGTCTGTGTCCTCTGAGGGGCTCTGACCCTCCACACCTTGTCTAGAGCCTGATCTACATTGACTTATTTGACTGGACCCCACGGTGGTTGGGGGAGAGAAAATGCCCCAAGGATTTTGAGGATAATTTTGTGTCACATGCCACACCTGATCTCTTGGTGTGGGCCAAATTCCAGCATGGGAGGAAAAAGAGGCAAAGGAAGGAATGACTGCTGCTTCCTCCCCCTCATTCCTGGCAAGTTCCCAAAGGACCTGTGCCTTTCTTCGGTTCCGACGACCTCTCCTTCGCCTCTTGCGGTTCCTCCGTTGACCACGCGGCATCACGATGTTCTGGGTGGACGGCAAGCACTTGTTGAAGACTCAAGATGCCTGGAGGAGAGAGGGAGTCTACTAGTGTTCTCAGCTGAGCACAACACACTCTAGCCCCCGAAAAGGGACTATTATAGATCTCCTCTTTGGGGGTGCTCTAGGCTTTACAACATACTGTCCCCATAATCCTGGGTTATGGAAAGAGGCTGCTTTGCAGGCTGCAGTTGACCTCAAATGACAAGGCTCTAAGGAAGTCACTGTGATCAGTGAAGCCTTGGGACTACGAAGTGTCCTGCTCTGGGATAGGGAAAACTTAGGTGCACATCGGGGTACGCACCTCAACTCGACTCCTGACTCTGTCTGGCCTACTCTGCTGAGTGAGCTGAGGATGCTGTTCCACAACTCAGTGATCACACCTGTTTTCCTGAGCGCCTGTGAGAGGCATGAAGGCCCTCAGCTGCAGACCTCAAGCACACTCCTGCTGTCCCAGCCCTCATAGGCTAGGTGGGCTGGATTTGAGAGTGCCACACTTTTCTGGGTGAATGCTCAAATCTCCAGACACTGGCAAACTCAGAAAAACTGTCTTGCTCTTGAGAGGTAACAAAGGACACCCAGGGAACACATTTGGCCACAGCTGCCTGGGGACAACAGGTGGCACAGAAAATTTCAGTGGAGTCCACCTGTCCTAGGAAAGATGACCAGTTCCTTCTTGACCTCAGTAAATGGTTAGGTGGAGGAGTCTCCCTGCAATGAGTTGGAGCACCGCTCTTTACAAATCAGCCTCAGATATGATACATCCAAAGAGGAAATAAGGGGACGGGAGTCCAGCTAAGTTCCCCGGGGGTGATTACAGGGGACCAAAGGGACAGGCTGAGGCGAGGATACGTTGTGCTCAGGTGAGTGCGTTCCCTGTGCCTCACCTAGGCCCTTGATAGACCCTGGGATCCTACTTCTGCTGTCCCGGTTCCAGTCCACTTGTCCAGAGGCTGTCACCTCAGTGAGACCAGTCGTATAGACCTGAGAGAGCAGACTCAGCCCGACACCCCTGTGCAGGCTGCCTGGGATGACAGCAAGCGCCGGACCGCTGTCAGAAGACCGCGCAACTCACTCTTCCCTTGTGGTCCTCACCTGGACTCTTGGCGGACAGGGGAACTGTGTGTCTCCTGACCAGGGGCGGCTCCCCACGCCAACCTGAAGACATCATCTCAGGTGGAGGCCCTCTCCTCCCTGAAATCTCCAGGACTCTCAAAAGAAGTGAGCAGGCGCCCATCCCGCGGCCCTGACATGGGAACATCAGTGCTGACAGAAGTCTGTGATGCCAGCCCCTGTTGTGGTTTAGGTCTGGATTTCCCGCAAGGCCCGTGGGATCACGGGCAAGCCCTCCAGGAGGCGACTGCAGCGTGGCGGGCGCTTACACCTGCCCTGCCCTTAGGTGGGGGGCCTGGTGGGAAGAGGAGCGTCACCGCTGTGGGACAGCGCGGGGTGGATCTTCCTTCCTCACTGCAGCCTTCATTCTCTGCGTCCTGATGGACATGCAGTGAGCAGCTTTTTCCCACCAACATCTTCCACTCTGCTGTTCTGCCTCAGATCTGAATCGCTATGGCCTGAACCCTCTGGAAACTGAGCCCAGATCTACTTTCTTGCACTAAAGTGCAGATGTCCGCTATTGTGTCTCAGCCCTGAGAACACAGTGAGGCTCCCTGTGTGCTTCTGTAGTTTCCCAACTTTCCCCCTGTCAGTGTGTGCGTGTGTGTGAGGTGAGTTGATCTCCCACAGTCCTCATCTCCTGGAAGGCTCCTGTCTGCCCCGTGGTAGAAGTGAGTGTGCCAATTAGAGCTCCCAGGGCTGCCCTGAGGACTGCAAGACTCTGGGGGTCTGTTGTTTCGGGGCTGCAGACTCCCTCGGTCCTCAGAATGGACCCATGTCTTGGGTCTGTCTACTTCTGGGGTCCTCCATTTACTAACCGTATGTAGCTCCCTCTACTGACTATGGTCACCTTTGGGACAAGGCCACAACTCCATGAGCTGCCACCTGCCAGCACTCCGTAGAATTTTCAGCTGTTTATATACAGCCACCATCACCAGGGACTCTGGACTGATAATGGGGAAGCCAGGCTCTGTGGGGTCCTTTGTTTATGGCCATGAGTTACCTTCAAGCCTTCAGTGCTGGAAAATAGCAGAGCAATGACCAGTAGCAACTCAGCAGCTCGAAGATTTGGAATTGATTCTACAAAATCACACCTAGGGGAGAGGAACAAAATAAAAACAGAGAAGTAGATCACCCAGCATGTGGAAAGAGCTGACTCAAATCTTGCAAATTATAGAGAATTCTTTCAAGAAATTAAGGGGACTTATACATGACAGAAAGAATGAAATGAAATCATCCTCTGTTTGCAGATAACATGATCCTCTATGTAACAGGTGCCAAGAACTCCACCAAAACCTCCTATAATTTGGTAGTGTAGAAGATTACAAAGGCAACACACAAAATCAATAGAGTTCCTTTACATCACAGCGAAATACCTAAGGGAAATAATACTTGTCACAGTAATACTGAGAAGAATGAAATACTTAGTAATTAACCTAACCAAAGAAGTCGAAGACCTCGACTATGAAAATTACAGTAGATTAAAGAGGATATTAGAAAATGGGAGCTTTCCCTGCTGACAGAACCAACAGAGTCAACACAGCCATACTTCCACCAATGTTGCACAGATTTAACACAACTGCAATCAAGTGTCTACTGAAAAGGCATCAGTTCATAGTAAGTGCGAACTAGCCTGTGGGGAAGGACGGACAGTTCTTCATTGTTTGTGGGAATATAAAGTGCAACTATTTCGATGGAAATCAGCCTAGGGTTTATTTAATAAACTAATGCTAAAATTTCATCCAGCTCAGGTATTCATCTTCTAGGTATCTTTCTGTGAGAACTGAGGACCTCACATCACAATGATACATGAATTCCCATGTTTACAGCAGCAAAGTTCACAGTGGCCAAACCTTGGAAGCTGCCCGTATGTCAGTTGGGGGATGTATGGATAAAAATGATGTGGTATTTACGCACAATGTAGTACTACTCTGCCCTGAAGAAGGATAAATTGGGGTCATTCATAGGAAAACACACACACCTAGATACCACGATGTTAAATGAACTAATCAGACACACAAACTTATACATCACACGGCTGTTCTTAGATTAGAAACCCAAAGTATAAATAAATAGCAAAATAATAT
>PVLD010036422.1:0-10984 GCA_004027595.1 Dinomys branickii
TGGCTCTGTCCTTGGGGCAGAGAGGATCATACCACGTGGATTCTAGGCAGCTCTTCAGCTGGGGTCAGGTTTAACAAGACCACAGGGATCCTCCCTGGTAACAGCTGCAGGCATCCCTGGTGATGAGGAGGGTTGCTGGGTTTGTGCTGATGGCTCCTGGACACCTTCTGTTCTTCCTTTTATTTGTGGAGGGAGGATGTAGCTGAGGATATCCTGGTTGGCACTGAGCAGTGCTGAGCAGCGGGAAGAGCTGACACAGAGGAAGTGCTTTCTGTGCCTTTCTATGGGACCGTCTTATTTTTATGCTCTATTGGGGAGCTGAGCACCGTTTATTACACTCTACGCTTCTGTCAGAAGTATAATGGACCGAGGGGTAGTCGTTAAATTGTTGGTTTTGTAGGGAGACATGTGTTGTGACCCATAGTCTGCCAACTTGTTCTAAAAATAATTTCCTGAAGGAATATCTATTCGAATTCATCTATCTATACAAATGGTTTCTTTTAATACTTCAAATGATTTCTTTCTACACATTTGTCTAAAATTTTTGTTTCAAATGGTAGTGTATTCTTTTAAATTATGACTATCATGAAGGGGTCAACAGAGAAAATTAAAACTAATACTGTGAAAGCCGCTACCATCATAGCAGAAATATACATAGTTATCCCTTCATTTCCAAAGAGGATGTGTACCAAGATTGTCAGAGATTAAAATCCCTTATATATAATGACATACACTTCCACAAAACCTCTGCACAGCCTGTTTGTTCAGCCATCTCTAGAACACTTGTGATACCCAGTTCAGTGTTAGCACCACCTCAGGAACTGTTATGTGTTACCACATATATGCTATGTTATATTGTTTGGACGATAATTGTAAGAAAATGTCAGCATATGCTCATTACACACAATGCTGTTTCACGGTTCTCTGTCTGCTGTTGGTTGACTCTATGTATGCACAACTCCTAGATATGAGGGGCTCCTTGTATCTGGACTAATACTCCACCATAAAAAGAGAGATCCACTGAAGTTGAGTGACTGCATTTTTCTCACTATCATCTGTACATTTCTCCTAAGTTTTTAATCAACTCATTTATTCAGGCAACGAATATTAGGCTCATATGAGGTATGACTGAAAAATATGTGGAATGTATAAATTTTTTAAAGTACTACAGAAAAAGAATTACCACTAATCTCCTAAAAATGCACCTCATGCTTTCATCATACTTTCCCATCGTTCTTGCCGCTTGTTGATGAGCATTGAATGAGCATTTCTACTTGTGCTGTCCATGCTGCCTAGATATTTTCAATGAATTCCAAACGCTCCCTTTTCATGGTGATTTTGACTTTGGGGAAGAGCCATAATTTGCACACTGTCAAACCTGGTTAATGAGGGTGATGAAGACAAACTCTCATGTTTATAGAAGCCTGCCTCTCGGTCCAGTGGTGCTCAGCAGCAGCCTTGACTGTCGTTTTTATTCATGCCTTGTAAGGGCACTCGGGAAAGAGCACTTCCTCAGAACTGTTTCAGAAAGTGGCCCAAATCATCTTTGGGCCAATGTGCTGCCTGCTACTGAACCTTTCTCTAGTTGAAGAAACTCTGATAATTTAACTGTTCCTAGCTGTGCTCCTAACAGTCCCCACCCAGGAACCCACCGAGAGAATGCCCTTCTGCTACACCAGGCATCTGGGAGACTCAGGCACTATTTTCCAACCACACTGGAGCCATCCAGGAGGAAGGGGTGAGCTGAAGTGCCTCGCAGCTGGCTCACCTTGGTCGGGAAAGAAACTTTGCAGACAGAAAACAAGAGACTTGCCTAAGTCCTAGGCCTGCAGCTGCTCTTAGGAGAACTCAGCACTCACTCCCTCCCAGGCCCCAGCACAACACTGAATGAATCCACCACCTCTGATAACAGAAAAATCATTTACTGGGAATCAACAGACGTCTCTGTAGAAAGACACCATGAGTGCACTCACAGTGTGCTTGTTTGAGCAAGAACATGTTTGCTCAGCAGCGAGCATTTTCCCCCAGGAGAATTGTGAACAGCACTTTGTCTCTCAATGGGGAAGACATTTTTCCGAAGAATGCAGTGCCTGGGGCAGTGCACGGGGTCCTCTGAGGCTACAGGCCCCGTGAGGCTGCGGTGGAGGTGACCGGTTAGGGTCCCGGGCTTCTGAGGTGGGGAGGCACGATTGCTTGTCCTGTCTCCTTTTATAGTCATCAGACGGCTGTGGTGCTCAGGCCTGGCCTGCTGGGCACAGGCCGTCTTGCTTATCATTCTCTTTGCCTGTGGTAAGGCACCGTTCTTTGGGTAGGAGGACAACCTACCGACCTGGGGATCCCCTTTCTGCATCTTTTCTTTGGAGGCAGAAACATCCTGTTGTAAGCTTAGGTTTTCTTGGACAACATTACTAACAGTGGACATGAGCACATGGGCTTCAACGCTCCCACTGTCCATAAAGAGTCTGCTGGTTGAGGCTGACCTTCGACTTTGGGTAGTGGGTGCTGGGGACTGGACCGTCTGCCCGTACTCTGTGTCCCCTTTGTCTTGTTTGGGCAGCACGTGCTGCACAACATTTTTAACTCTGGTCCCAATGGTGCTTTGAGAATATGTTGGTTTTTTGTCTGCCAGGAGCAGGGACTTGCTCCCCATGCTCTCTCTTGTTTGCCTGACCTGAGAAGAGGGAATCGGCACTCCTACCCTGAGGCCGCCTGCCAACCTGTCTCCCTTCACTCCTGGCTTGGGCCTCTCAAAGTTCTCCCTCTCCTCAGGTGGCACAAACATGCGCTTGTATGCAGATAGCACAGCCTCTGAGGTCCCATGGTTGTCACTAGATTGTCTTATTACTGGGTATTTCCATGAGCCACCAGAGAGAGGACCCTGAGTTTTGAGAACTTGCACAATTGCTTTCACCACCTCTCCCTGAATTTTCTGAGATGGTTCTCCCAGTGAAGTCCTGTTCTGACAGGTGGAGTCCGCCTTAGAGTTAGCTGAGGCTGAGGGGGCAGAGGCCGGCTGTGGAAGCAGGGAGGTGGGAGCCTTTTTCCCTCTGAAGGCACGGGTCACCTTGATGACCTTCAAGGCTATGCCCCACCTGTGCCTCACGCACAGCCTTCTCATATGTGCTTCCATCATCTTCTCAGTCCTGGGTTGCAGGAGAGAAAAGGCCTGGCTGTCCCTGCCACATGCCTGACCCTTCAAGGATGGATTATGCCCAGTTTCCATGGAGGCATTTGAGGTTATAGGAAGATGAGACGCATGAGGTAAGCTAAGTGTGGAGTGGCCAATACCCTTAAGGATTCTGGCCCAAGGTTGCTCAGCCTTCCCTCTTGGACAGACTGACACACTGTCTGCTAGGTTTTTCTGTGGGCCTCCGGCCGATTCCTTTCCTGAATCACGTTTTGAGTGTGTGAATATATTTCTCTGTGATATTCTCTGAGAGATGGACACAGGATCATTCTCTGGGGAGTTTTCTAGACACTTGGACCGATCTTTTGGGTCCTTTCCCAGGTCATTGCTTGAGTATTTCCCTGCCTGGGAAATACTCACCACTACTGGGTGCCCTGACCTGGTCTTTTCTGTGACTTGGCTGATATCCTCTAGCCCTGAGGTCTGGCAAAGCCCCAAATTATCCTGTGCCTGCCTTGTCTTGGGCTCTTCTTCCCTGTCCAGAGAGAGGTGGACCTTGGGGGGAAGCCCACACCTAAGTCCTTTTTCAAGGCTTTGCTGCAGTTGTTCCCGGATGGTGTAGACACCATCCACGGGGACTTTCACAGAGGACTTGTTTTCCAGACTGACCCCATGTTTGTCAGCAAGTTGGTTAAAGTCTTCCTGAAAATTTTTGATTGCAGGAGGCAAAGATCTATTTTCTCCTGATTCCTTCAAAAACTTGTGTTGTAGTTCTGCAATAGTAGGGGAAATAGGATATCTTTTCCTCCTCTGCTTGGGAGGACTAGAAACGTCCGGTGCCCTAACTGGAGTTGAATAGCAAGGTGCACTTGGGAGAGATGGCACGTGGGCTTGGGTGTGTTTCTGAGGCACAAATGGGTGCTGGCATGAATGCAAGCTTTCAGTTGACGTTTGAGGTAGGGCCACATGGTGGACTAAGGCCCGGGAAGAAAAGTTTTGTGGAGACACTTCAGCTTCAGTGTGTGCCAGCGTGTAATCACAGAGTTCATTGTGTAAAATAAGTGAGATCTCTGAGGAAGCACCTGGCACTCTGAACTCTTCCAGCAAGGACTCACTATGTCGAATTGGGAGGTCCGAGCAAAACTGGCTCCCTCTCTGATTCAAGTGGTCCCTGAAGATCTTGGGGGGAAAGCACTGATGTGAAGCAGGAACCTGCTCTGCTTCTTCCCTTGTTTTGCAGAATCTTTGTGCAGGGACACAGTCCTGTTCTTTGCCGAGGGATTTAAGCATATTCCCCCAAGAACACAGGGAGATGTTGTGCCCTGTCTCTTCAGTGTTCTTATGGATCTTCATTTGCACCTTCTTCGTCATGAGTATTTCCAGAACATTCTGGACATCAGGATTGAGGAAGTGGGGACTCCCATCCTCTGTCTCTCTGTGTGTGGCGTCTAGGAGAAATGGGGCCTCTGGCAATTGGGGGGTCAGGTAGCCTCCCTGGGATTCACCTTTCGCTAAGCCGGAGTGGCACAAGGCTCTGAGAGGCTCCTGACATGGGCAGAGGGCTGAGATGGGACAGCCTGAGTCACCAGGAATTGAAATTGCTGGGACAGGTGAAGGCAAGCAGGGGTTGTGGGGTGGAGAGGAGTTGTGCGCGATGGGCCACGGTGGCAATGGTGCTGAATCCCGCTGAGGCAGAGCGAGGCTGGGGTCTGGCAGAGGCAGTGGGGAGGCCATGTGACCAGGAGAACATGGTGGGGAGGAGGAAAGAGAAAGTGGCTGAGGTGAAAGGCATCCACAAATAATGCAAGGCCCTGGTGGTGAGGAGGCCCTGGAGGATGACTCTGATCCAGGAGAAAGTGGGAACGTCTTCAGACCTGGAGAAAAGTCAGAGTTCTGAGTCTGTAGGTGTTCAGTGGACGAAGCCCAGGAAACTGGTGAGGATGAGCTGGTGACAAAACCATCCTCCGCAGGCTGCCTCCTTGGTCTGTCAGCTCTAGAAGACACTGGTTGGAACGTCTCATTGGGGTCATCTCTTAAGAGCTGGTGAAACCTGGTACTTTGCAGGAGATTCCCGAAGGGGCTGAAAAGACAAGGGGCACAAGCTACAGCCAGTAGCAGACAGGGCCAGGAGGTCAGGCAGGCTGGGCAGTGCAGGACAATTACTGTTCGAGGCCCCTACAGTGACACACAGCCTGACTTTACAAAGGCCCAGCACCCTCGGCTGTAATCACACCCCGTTCCGAGCTGCAGGGCCCTCCCCTGCTCAGCCCAGGTGCCTCAGGTCACATCGTAGCCCCCGGCGGGAGGCAGGCACAGACAGACGGGGAAAGTTCTCACCTACGCAGAAGCGAAGCCGGGTCCTCAGTCCCTTCTTCCTGCCCACAGTCTTTAGGAGCTGGAAACAATGGCAGGAAGAGTTACAGTGGAGAAGGGAGAGGGCTGGGGTCGCACGGGCGGTGGAAGGGAATGTCTGCTTGGGAAAACTGAGAGACTCAACCGTGGAGCCCATGCAGCGCTGTCCAAAGCTATGGAGGCAGTGACGCTGGCACCAAGTCACACAGAGAGGCAGCACTTCACCATTTACACAGTGCCTCCATCTCCACCAACTTCCATATTCTTCATAACCTTCCTGCGGTGCACAAGGGGTGGATCATCTCCAAGAGGGATGTGCTATAGCCACATGAGCCCGTTGTCACAGGTGCCCCTGAGGCCCCACCACATCACCAGCAGCACTGGCCCACAGAGACCCGCTCGCCCTCTGCTACGCATCTCCCATCCCCTGGCCTCTCACAGCTTCATGCCAAGCACAGAGCCTGAGATATGTGCTTCCCTCTGCTCTCCCTCCCAGCGGACCCCTCTCAGGCCACCCCGCCTGACATCCTCACAGATGGAGGCTCTAGCCGCACAAGCACCAGCAAGGTCAAGTCACCTCTAGGGCGGAGGAACCAAGCCTCACCTCGGGGAGCGCAGCTCCTCTTTCGGATCTTGCTCCAGTCCTTCCTCACCATGTGGCACTGAGAGACAGGAAGGAAAGACAGGCTGAGGTGCAATTCTCTCTCTCTTCTCGCTAGGCAGTGCTACTGGCATCCTTGGAGAGGAGAACTTTCTCATTTAGCTAATAAAGTTCATTTTTAAAGTGGCTTCTGCTTTCCCTCTTTGGAAAACACAGATTTTCGCAGCAAGCTCTGCTGTGCATGGTTCACCGCAGTGGAGGGTCTCTGCTCAGCAGGCAGAGTGATCCACAGGCTCACCTCCCGGCCAAGTGCATTCTGCTTCCTGAGGACAGAGGTGATCCTAGGCTCTGCGGGGAGACTCTCCAGGGCTCTGCACCGCCCGTGGATCTGCCCAACACACAGGACTGGCATGGGCAGAGGATCCTCCCCCAGAAGTGGTGCTAAGAACCAGTGCCCTGGGCCTGGCCTACTGCAGAGGTCCCCAACTCCCTTGGGAATCCCGTCCTCAGCCACTGAAATACAATCTGATGTGTCAGTGTCTCATAGAAAAAAAATAAGGAAGAAAACAAGAGAAAACCCTGCTTCGAAAAAAGAGAAGGCGAAGGAGAACAGTGGTGCTGTGATGTTGCCGAGTCCTGCCCTCTCACGTTTCTACCCTCCTGATTGGAAAAGCAGTAGAAAGAAGAGGAGAAAAGACAGAGGATATTGGCTGTTGGCCTGGCCTGAGGGTCTCCTACCTTGCGGGAGCCTTTCTTGTTTCTCAGGGTTGGTGGTGCTGGTACCGGAGGATTATCTGGGAGGTAGGGCAGTAACAAAAGAAAGATTCCCAGTCCACAGGAAAAGGCGAGGATCATATCCATCGCCCACGTGGTGGAGGTAAAGTTTAGCCATGTGGCAATGAGACTCTTCAGAAGAGAGAGAAGGTTCTCCATCTGAAGCGCACTGTCGCCCTCAGGCAACTGAGGCCTGGCAGTTCCCTGGCAGATCAGGGGGAGGAACACAGGCCTATGTCACAGAGCTCCACTGTCCTCATCACGGAGCCCCTCCCCATCTGCGGCCCCTGGAGGGGTGACAGGGACCAGAGACTCAGCAGCCCCTCCCCCCATGCCTGCTGTGCCCTCTAGATCCCGCCTGCCGGCTCCACTTGGCCACCTCCACCCCCAGACATTGATCTGTTCTCTGTCCCTGCACCCTACCCTCTGATGCCTTGGAAATCCCTACCTGAGCTCCATCAGCTTCACGGTCATTGAAAACTTAATTTTCTATGGAATTTTGTAGACAGGGCTGTCATCACTTCCGTGCTGCTTCTTTACAGCTGCTGCTTTCCCACACCACACGATCCTGCACTAAGTAGACGCAGGCGCAGCACTAAGACTCCTTTCATTCTTAGTTTTGTGAGTTTTGAGTAAAGCTGTTGTGTGATCTTTTCCATGAATTTCACCATTCTTCAGCTAGAGAACCTTACATGAAATTAGTACAGTAAAATTCCACGAGAGTGAATACACAGAACAGAATCATCCTCAAAGCACACAGAAAAGAGAAAGTGTCAAGAATAATGGGATGTTTTGAAGGAAAAGACAGTGTATCAAGGGCCCCGAATGGTAGTATTTTTTACCGTGAAACACATTTTAAATGTGAACATTCACTGTTTAGTTCAAACAGTCCTTGTGTTTGCTGCAAACTCCCCCATTCCCTGGGAATATGTCAGGGAAATAGACAAGTGCCATCCCAGCTTTTATGGAATTTGAATTCTACTCACAGTGAAGTGACAGTAAGCAATACATAAACCAGACACATTCAGAGAGTACTTTCTTCCTTGAAGAGAATGGAAGAATAGCTTGAGAACAAAATGTTGGTCTTTCAGACCTACTGTAAGGATGTGCACTGTCACCCCTCTTATTCAATAAAGTTTTGAAGCATTAGCCAAACCTATCAGAGAAAGGAAAGAAATAAAAGGAATAAGGACAAGAAAAGAAGAACTGAAATTATCATTATTTCAAATGACATCATACTCTACACAGAACATCCGCAAAATTCCACTAAGAAATCTCCTTGATTTAGTAAGCAAATTCAGTAGCGTACCTGGATACAAAGGCAACACTTAAAACTCAATCACATTTCTGTACACAGATGACAAACTCAGTGAGTGAAAATTTAGGGAAACCACACCCTTCACTGTTTTCTCCAAAGGATACACTTCTGAGGAATCACTTTGACAAAAGAAATAAAATACATTTACCTTGAAAAGCATGGTACTCTGCAAACAGGTCAAAAAGGGTATGAAAAGGTGGAAAAATGTCCCTCATGCTTGAGTAGGAAGACCCACTGGAGTGCCCATGGCCATACTGCCAAAATTGTTATGCAGATTTAAAGCAATGCCAACTAAAATGCCAATAGTGTATCTCACAGAACTAGAGAATACAATTCTCAAATTCATTTGGAAAAAGAGGAGACATAAAATAGCCTAAAGAATGCTAGGCAACAAAGGCAAAGCAGGAGATATCACAATCCAAGACTTGAAAATATCTTACAAAGCTACTATGATAAGAACAGCATGGTACTGCCAGAGGAAGCAAGGCAGGAAGGAGGGAAGGGAGGCAGATAGGAAAGAAGAAAGGACGTAAAAGAAAGAGAGAGAGAGAGAGAGAGAGAGAGAGAGAGAGAGAGAGAGAGAGAAGAAAGAAAGAAAGAAAGAAAGAAGCAGACTAAAGGATCATTGAAACAGAATAGAAGATCCAGAAACAACTCTAAACACACTTAGCTGGCTTATCTTCGACACAGGAGCCAGATACCTTCCCTGGAAGGAAGATGGCCTCTTCAATGAATGGTGCTATAAAAACTGGCTTTCCATGTGCCAAAGACTAAAAGTAGACCCATATCTCTCACGATGCTGCAAGGTAAATAGAAACGGATCAAAGACCTAAATATTAAAACAGAAACATTAAATCTGCTAGAAGATACATTAAGTAGAACTTTCTAGGTAAGTGGATGGACTGTGAGACTATGCTTACAAGGGGAAGAAACCAGACTGATAAGTTCAAATATCACATGGTTTGCCTGGTGTGAGAAAACAAAAATATAGATAAGGACCAAAACGTATAATCGATACTGTGAAATAGGAAGAAAATACTCAAATGGGAAGAGGAACATGGGGGAAAGAGGAACAGAAGTGAGGGAGAAGAGAAGAAAGGGACGAGCAGGATACAGTGGAGCCAAGTGTTTATAGTAAGGGTGTGTGGGACTGAAGGGAGAGGAAAGAAAAGGGAAAAAAGAAAAAATGAAGATATATATGGGTAGCGATTCTCTATGACGAATGTCATAATTTTGTAAACTTACAATGTATCAATAAAATTAATAAACAACCCCCCACCTTTTCTGTACAAAATTCAGTTTGAACAATGCATCAGTTTGTCATTCATCAAGTCACAGATTTAACTGTAGGATAGTTCAAAATTTCTTCCTATTTACCCTATTATTAGAGCTTTAGAGTTTAAAAGCGATCTGTTTAAGCAGAGATCTAAAACAACTAAAGGCTACTTACTAATTTTTTGGAAAATCTCTTTGTGCCTATTAAGACATTTCTAACTAGGATCTTAGGTGGTATTGCATTGTGAAAATATATAAAGTGTTTATACTGAGATCATAACATAGTTTATAGCTGAATCTTAATCACAGCCTTGAAGTATGAACTACTCATGTTATTTATTAATTTTTTTCATAAGAAGATCAGTACAGTAAGAGAATTCTCACAAAAGCTATGTTTAAGTAAACACAGGGAGAAAGTGCCATGACATAAATGTGGGCAATAGATTGTACTCCAAAACACAAGTCACAAGAACAAAAGCAGGTGTGCGTATTTACTTGAAATCGCAGCATAGCAAAGAAATGAGTGATGAGACCGTCCACAGGAGGAGAGAAAATCTTTGTACTTCAATAAAGAGATACTATCCAAAGTCCGCAAGAAATTCTAACAACTCAGAAGGAAAAACCCAGGTTCCACAATTTATTGAAAGCCTTTCCCAGACCTTGCTGAGGTCTGGAAAGTTTATATTTCTGATCCCATGCAGAGGTTTTTGGAATCGTAGTAAGTTAATTCGAATGTACCACTACCAGTGCAATGTCTGACAAGAATAAAGACAGGAAGGCATATTTGTAGTTGTGGGAAAACAAGGGGGTCCTAAGTCCAGCTAGGAAGATGGCTACCTGGAGCAAACGCCTCCACTAAAGACTGAACACGTTTTATTAATGTGCGACAAGGGGAGCGGCTTGGGGTTGAATGATTCTGAGAGCAGTGGGAAGTACTGAGTGCTCTGTGCTGGGCTAGGTATGAGACCTGAAGTCACCTCTGTAATATGCAGAGAGAAGAATATTACAGAAAGAGTCATCTGCATAACACAGGTCCAGGTAATGTCTAATGTTTTGGGTTTGGTGCTTAAACTCTGATGTGCAATTGTTTATGCCCTGGGAAGTCAGAGCTTCTCATCTGAAGGCTCAATCCCATCACAAGGCCTGAAGCCTGGTTCTCTTTCCTGTCTGGCTCACTCATGCCTTGTGGGAGCTACGCGGTGGGGCAACACTGACCTGTCACCTTGCTTCCAAGATTACAGCTCAGCACCCTGGCTGGCCCAATTCGTGTTGCTTACAGCCTACTCAGGATAAGGAAAAGTCTTCGCCACCTCTGTACATATGCATCCACGGAAATAGGGCCAGGGCAAGCCAAAACGGAGACAGTGCTCTCCTTTCAAGGAGAGTCATCCAGGTGGATGAATTTACATTTCTAGTCACATGAATTTAAAAACAGCAATCCCCCAAGCCCGTGCAGGGCCTTAACCTTGTGGTCACTAGAGGTTCCGGACAGTGATTATGGTGCTGGACATAAGAAAAACAAGAATGAAAAGAATAG
>PVLD010036423.1:0-10982 GCA_004027595.1 Dinomys branickii
CTGGGGGTTCATTCTTAAATTCTGGTCAACTCAAGAACAGTTTATCAGTCAGTGCTAGACAGCTGTTGTCTGGTGGGCCCAGCTTGCTGGGCAGGTATGTACCAGGATTGCACCACAAGAGTTAGGCAAGGATGTTTGCATAAGAACAGGTCCATTATAATATGTAACATCTGGACAGTTAGGTCTTGGTCTAAGGTGAGCTTGTCAGTCTTTTGATCAGTAGGACAGTGGCTGTTAGTGTACAGAGGCAAAGGGGAGGAGGCAGCCCTTAGAGACTGGATCTATGTATTTGCACAGGTAGGTCACTAGGCACGCCCAGGCTGTGACACTCTGAGTAAGAATCTTTGAAGTCACTTCTTTTTGGTAGATTTGTGTCTTTTCTCAAGATACATTGTAGACATTTAATCTTAGATATTGCAACAGAGCTTTTGTGCCTTTCTAGCGGGCATCTTGGGTTTCATTAATCAAAAGCGTGGTGATATTTTGTGCTGGGAAGCTAGCAAAGTCAGCTGCGAGGACTCCTCCAAGAGGATAAACAAGTTTTTGAACCTCAGAGATGTTGAATCCAGGGCAGTTAAACTTTGTGCTCAGAATTAGGGTCTTTTAATTTAAAAGCAAAGAGGGCCTGGATGACAAGAGCCAGTAGAAGGCAGAAGAAGGCATTATTTAGGTCCACCCAGGTGTACCAGAAGGCTATGTGTACAGAAGACCATGGCAACATCTATGGAGGGCAACCTTGGCGACATTGGCAGCTTGGGGCATCTTGATCTGGCTTTACATGCAGAAGAGGTGTGTTTTAGAACTTTGGTAGTGCATTAATTTTTTCTTGGTGGACTATGATGGCAAGCAGGAGGGGACAGAGAAACACTGTCTCAGAGCAAAGGTGCTATTGGCTTGGCTAAATCTGTTTATTAGAGCCTCCCTGAAAATAGTGAGAGAGTTCTTAACCCTTGTGGCAATTCAGTCCAAGTAAGCTGACCTTTTTACCCTGTCTCATGATCTTCCCAGTCAAAGAATGTTCCTTGTGGCACAACCCACAAGCACAAGAAGATATCTTCTAAATCTAGACATGTAAACCAGGTGACATCTCAAGATATCAGTCCAAGAATAGTATATGGGTTGTGAACTGCAGTGTGCAAGGTCATTACTGTGTTTGTGGGACAGGGATCTTGTACTGGCTAGTAATTCTCATTGGGTGTTTTCACCAGGAGAAGGGCATTGCAAGTGATTTACAGTCTATTAGTCTGCTTTAGGCAGATGGTGTGTGGCTGGATGCTTGTGTGCTTCCTGTGACATAAAATATTATCTGACAGCAATGCAGGGTAGCAGCATGGTTGGTGGTCAGGGTGGGAGTCAAGTCCTCAGTCTGTACTTCTAGCAAGAAAGTTTTTAAGCATTTCAGAACTGTAATTATTTGTCTCAGTTTGATGCAGGTATCATCTTCCACTTGGGGAACAGTCAGAGTTGAAAGTGTAGGGTTAAATGAGAGGGAGGCTGACTGGTCTGGTGACAGGAATTCATGTTTGGTGAGATGTCTTCTCAGGCTGTAAATCTGTGCCTGGTAGAAGGGATGAGAGACAAGAGTCCCAGTTGCCCAGGTGATGGTAACCTTTTACTGACTGAGGGGACTTTTGCATTTGTCCTCTATCTTTGTGTCGTTGAGAAGATCTTAAATGATTGTATGCTTCTACATGGGGCAACATTTGGGGAAAGGCCATGGAAAATTCATTCATCATGGCTGACAGTCCAATTTTTCCTCACTCAAAATGTGGAACTCAGAACAAATTGCTGACAGTCCTCTTCGGTGGGCATTAGATGATGTCATTTGAACAGTTCAGGAAGCAGAATGCTGTGAAGTAGAACCTCTGTGGCTAAATGCAGGTATTTACTCTTGAGACGTTATTCAATTGGCTAAAATTAAGCAAGCCAAGAGTAGGGAGTGAAGATTTAGGTTTTGCCAGCAACTGTGGTGGCCAATGAGGGTGTCAAAGGAGAATTCTCAAAAAGAAGGGGCCTCTTTTTCCTTTTTTTATCCTTTGAGTGGTTTGGTTTTATTTTTAACTCTATAATGTAAGAAAAGCCCTTTTTCCTACAGTCAGGGACTATAGGTTTGACTAATCAGTTCCCATCTCTGATTTCTTATGTGTGTGTTGTGTAACCTTGAATGATAGTGTGACAAAGGGTGGGTGCCCCTCAGAGAGAGACCATTCAGATGCCTGCCTGGCTGCACCCCTCATGGGGACTTAAGCATGACAACTAAAAGGTTGCAAGGCCTCTGTTATGCCATATGTCGATCGCCATGGATCCACAAGCGAGGACCTAATCAGACTCTACAACTAGTGCTGTCCAGTCTTCGTGTATAGATGGAGCAGCCTATTGCTTCTGCACTGCTCCGCTCACTCACACATTCATTTCAGAGGTGCTCAGAGTTAAACATTCCAACCTCCTTCTCTCAAGGGCTTATCAAGCTCTCCTCCTGCTCCAGGTGAGCATAACTGACAGATAGATTAACTAGGGGTTGCCCTGGGGGTTTTGTTTTATCTGAAGACCAGACAAGACTATGTCCTCCTCCATTTTGGGTCCAACGTGAACCACTCAGGAGGGAGCTAAAAATCCTCCTCCAGACCTTCAGGGAGACTTGAGAAATCTTGAGAGTACACCTTCCTGTTAGGACCTACAGAGGGCCACAACGTATGACTAAAGAAGTCAGTATGCTCGCTCTTCCCAGTCAACACACCAGATGCTATAGCAAGCAGAACACCAAAAGGACACCCAGGACTTAGAAGCAGATTTATTTAACATCAGTGGGCATTGATAAGGATCATTCCTAAAATATCAGGCTCTGATCCTTGATAATCTGGGGCTTATATGAGATAATCAAGCAGGAAGTAAAGAAGTGAAGTATTTTGACAGTTATTGATTGGTTCTTCTCATATGCATCATAGTGGTCAGTTATGCATCACAGCAACCAGGCATTTCTAGGAGACAGAACTAACAGGAATCGGTAATATGAACTGTTACCTGAGTAACTAACAGAATGGCTGGATGGGGGGGCATTTTCTGGTACACGAAAGACGTATACTGTACTAACAAAAAACAAATTAAAAATGAAAATTTTCTGGAAACAAAGCACTCCCAGAATACACAGACAATCTTAATAAAAAAAGAACAACAATGGATATATCACAATGCCCAATTTTAAAATTTAAAGGCATAGTAACAATAAGTATAACACTGATGTAAAATTAGACATGATTTTCAGAAAATAGCATAGAAGGTACAAACGTAATAACATGCAATTATAACAATATGATTCCTGACAAAGATGACAGAGTCATCAATTGGAAAAAAGACATCTTCTTTAATATGGGGTTCTAGGAAAACTGGATATACATGAGAGAAAGATTGAAGCTATATTCCTATTTGTTACTGTGCAAAAGAGCAAAACAAAATGGATCAAACACCTACGTTTAAGTTCTAAAATTTTAGAACAGTTAGAGAAAAATATAGGCGAAACTTTTAAGTCATAGTCAGAAGCAATAACTCTAGGAATATGATACCAATAACAGGAAATAATAGCACCAACAGGCAAATGGGTCTATATAAAATTAAAAAGCCCTTATGAACAAAGAAAACAAAGTGAAGACAGCCTATATGATTGGAGAAAACCTTTGCCAAATATTCATCCAATAAAGGGTTACTATCCAAAATATATAAAGGATTCAATAAATCCAACAACAAATGAGTAACCCTCAATTAATGAGCAAGTAAACTGAAAAGCTTCTCCAAAGGAGAAGATCAACTAGCCAATACATTTATTATAAAATGTTTCACATCTTTAGCCATTAGGGAAATGCAGATAAAAATTACATTGAAATTCCTTAATTCCCTGGTCAGATAGACGATGATCAGAAATACTAAAATCAAACAAAAAAAACAATAAAAATAGCCACACTGCATGAAATGTAAATTAGTATATCCAATATGTAAATCATAATGTAGTTCCCCAACAAAATAGCTACTATTTGATCCATGTTTGTTAATATTCATTATATCTCCTCCCAAATTAAAGTCATTTACCCTTTTATAGCGAATCCTATAGGGTCACAGAAGAAGAGTTAGGTTGAAGGGAAAATCAGCTACGTCAAATTGGATAATAGTGGAAGGAAATGTCCAAAACCTATTATATGCATGTACAGATATGTTAAAATGAAACATATTTTTCTGTATTCCTAATACACACTAGTAAATTTTTTGACAAATCCACTGACAATGACAGTGAAAAATGTTATTTAATACAGTAACATGTCTTTTTTTATTTTAAAAGTATAAAAAAACAAAAAAGATATTAACAAACAGACACAAAGTAGCATAAGAATAGTACAATCGAATCTGAGTTACAGATAAGGGCTGGGGATATAGCTCAGTGGAATAAGCGCTTGTCTAGCAAGCGCAGGGTCCTGAGTTCGATCCCCAGTACCGCAAAAAAAAAAAAAAAAAAAAAAAAAAAAAAAAAAAAGGAGAAGAACTGAGTTACAGATAAGGTGACAGGGAATCAACAATGGTTGTTGCATTACATATCGATAACTTCTAAGTGTATATTCAGGAAAATAGGTCTAGACATGCAAAATTGATCAGACAGTTAATCATCAACTATTCCTTACAATAAAGTGACCTAAGTCAATAGTACAACTTCTTTTTATAGTGTGAAAGCAAAGCGAACTACATCAACTACAACAGAAAAAGAAACAGAAAAAAAAAGAAAAATAAAGGAAGAGCATTATCAAAGAGACACAAAGTAGCTCAATAAACTTATAATCATAATTGAATTATAGACAAAGCAACAGAAAACCAACAACAGTTGTTGCATTTCGTATTGATATCTTCAAATTGTATGCTCCGGAGAACATATAGACATATAGACATACAAGATTGATCAAACAATCAGTCATCAACTATTCCTTACTATTCAATGACATAAGTCAATAGTAGAACCATGTTAGCCATCCTGCATATATGTATATACATACATACTTACATACATACATAAATTTTTGCCTCATTCTTTTCTCCTTTCCCTCGTCCCATCTGTTCTTTACTTTTGAACAGATTTTCTTCATGTCTCTTAGTTTATGTTCCGACCCTCAGGTTCTTACACCAGTGACACAATACGTTGCCTGCACATGTACCTCTGATTTATTTCACTTATGAGTATGTTGTCTAATTGTGACCATTTGCCTACAAAGGCTCCATATCTGTCCCTCTTTGTAACTGAATAATATTCCATTGTATAAAAGTGCCACAGTGTTTTAATCCAGTCTTCTGTGGATGGATATTTGGGTTGCTTCCACAATTTAGCTATTACAAATTGTGCTGCTATAAACATGGGTGCACATATGTCAGAGTGATATGATGTTTTCAGATCTTCTGGGAAAATACCCAGAAGAGGAATAGCTGGTTTGAATGGAACCTCTAGACCTAGTTTGCTGAGGAATCTCCAAACTGCTCTCCACAGTGGTTGCACCAGTCTGCATTCCCACCAGCAGTGTAATAGAGTCCCTATTTCTCCACAGCCTCGCCAGCATTTGTTATTGGATGACTTTTTCATACTGGCCAGTCTTACTGGGGAGAGATGGTGAAATCTCGATGTTGTTTTTATTTGCATTTCTCGAATGACTAAGGATGTGGAACATTTTCTCATATATTTATTTGCCATTTGTATTTCTTTATCTGAGAAGTGTGTATTCATCTCAGATGCCCATTTCTGGATTGGGTCTTTGAATTTGGATAGGTACATGTTTTTTAATTCTTTGTATGTTCTAGAGTAACATGTCTTTAGACAATAAAGGTAATGTAATTTTATTGGAGTATTTCTCATACTAGTTGGGACATAACTTTCCTTCACTACATAAGAGTATTTGAATTAATATAATAATTTTTGGTACTCAATTATCTATATTAACTACTTTAGAGAAATTCTATTATCTTCAAATAAAAACATACATTTTCACTAGCATGTACATTTTTTATTTTCATATGTATCCAATATAAATTATTAATAAATGAAAAGTTGGTCAGACATAAAAGTTCTCCAGTTTGTTTTAGGATCTAGCTATATTGGGATCACTCAGAAAGTTAATTAGAAATGAAGACTTAGCTTCTACTCAGAGAAGAATATTAAATAACAGTTAATAAACACTTAAAAGATCATTGGTCATGTAAAATATGAACGATGAACTAAAAATTGATAGTTAATACATGCAAAGTACTCTTGTACATTAAACATAAGAACACAGGAGGCAATACAAAAACAAATAATGTGAAAAAAAGTGCAAACAATATGTCAAAGACATTCATTGTTTAATCACTAGACACATAATTCAGTACCTGTGCTACATAAAAAAGAGTAAAAATGGGGTCTTTGTAATATATGTCAAAAGCCAGGGATATAGCTCAGTTACACAAATACCTGCCTGGCTAGTTCAAGGTCCTGAGTTCAATTCCTGAGACCACAAAAAAACTAAATGCAATATATGTCAGAACATTAAATGTCACACTATTGAAACATACATTGTGTCTTTGTAGCAAGCAAAAGGAAATGATGTGTACACATTCTCAAAGCATTAAAGTACATGTTGTGGGGGAGTGAGGCAGAACATGGGAGATGTTAACTTAAATTCATTTGAAACTGAGCTCAGGATTTCACTTGTTAATTGTCCCATAAGTTTCACATTGCTCCAATATTGGATCTGCTGATAAATTTGGTCCAGAATGAGACCTGGTAACTGCAAAAGTCCTCTCATGTTCCTGTTCCACTGTTGTGCTGGCTAGTACTGATTTTCTAGTTAACTGAAAAAAGAGGTGCCTGGAGAGTTGATTAGATTGAGAGCACACTAACATCATCAATAGATTAACTCATTCATAAATGCACAGCTGAATGGGTTATAAATAAGTGGGACCTTCTTGGAAGAAATGGGTGATTGGTGTGTGATTTTTTAGGTAATTCCTGTCCTTTGGGCCTTTCCTCTGGCATTCTTCCCCTGCTATTCCCTTCCTGTCATTGTTTGAGAATCTTCCATCCTTATGCCCCTCTGCCGTGTTATGTCTGCCCTGATGGCAGGCAACCCAGAACTGAAACTACTAAAGTGTGAGTCAAACTAAACCTTTATTTCTTTAAGTGTGGGTAACAGGGATTTTTTTTCCTAGGAATGGAAATGCTTAACACATTATAACACACTAACACACAACAACTATTCTTTTGGAGTAGAGTGGAATCTCAGTGTTTATTTGCATTCCTGTAATGACCAAAGAGGTTGAACATTTTCTCATGGATTTATTGGTTATTTGTACTTCTTTTGAGATGTGGCTTCTTATTCTAATTGTCCATTTCTCCATGGAGTTTCATTTGTATAGGTCAGAATTTTAAAATTTCTCCTGTCTAGATTTTTACTCCTCTGTCACAGCCTAGTTGGCAACTCTTTCCACTCTATACATTGCCTCTTCATTCTGTTGGTTGTTTCTTTTGATTTTTAATTCAATATAATCCTATTTGTTCATTCTTGGTGTCATATCTTTTCCAAAGGAAATGCTGTTTTGGCAGTCCTTGCCTATGCCTTAGTCTTCTATAGATTCTTGAATTGTTTTTTTAAACAAATAGCATGTTTCCATTTTTATATATAGACATTTATTTTCATTTTGTTTTATTTTAGCACAAGGTTAAAGATACTAATCTAGACTCATTGCCTTGCGGGTGACTAACAAATTTTCATAGCAACATTTGAGAGACACTTTCTCTGGTGTATGTTGGTGGCACCTTTGTTTAAAAAATCAGACTGAAAATACTCAGGGATGATTCTGCATCCTTTATTGTAATGGGTGACTTATCTGTTTTGTGCCAGTACTGCTTATTTTTGTTACTGTAGCTATGAAGTATAAATTGAAGTCTGCAATTGTAATGCTTGTTACTTTGCTCTTATTGCTCAGGATTACTTTGGGTACTTCAAGTCAATTCTTTTCTTCAAGTGTTTTCCATGTTTATTCATTATGAAAATACTTTGACCAATAGTCTATACCTCAGAAGTTCTTATATTCAGTGCAATTTTCTCTAACCGCTAGAAGCACTCATATGTTTTACAGGACTTTTTGCTTTCTATATTAGCAATAATCATGCCTCAGAAAAACCTAATTGGCTACAATAATTTTTTGTGTTTTTGAGACAGGGTCTCACTGTGCAGTTCAGGCTGGCCTTGAGCTCCTTTGTACCCAAGGCTGTCCTCAGACTCAATGATCCTCCTGCTTCAGTCTCCAGAGTGCTGGGATTACAGGCATGTACCACCATGCCAGACTACCTCATTGACTATATTATTGCCACTGTACAAAGCTGCTTTTTAGAAAATTAAGTTTATTGGTACAATTTAGATATAGGTAATGATCACCGCCATCATAGGGAATTTGTACCTGTATATGACATATATTGATTTCTCCTTTTTCCCATTCTCCTCCCTTCCCTTCAAGCCCTCTTCCCCTTCTTACAAAGGTTTGTTTCCTTTTTTATCATTTTCTCTTTTTCATTGTTCCCTTCTTGGGCTGGGGATGTAGCTCAGTGGAATAAGTGCCTGCTTGGCAAGCACAAGGTCCTGAGTTTGATCCCCAGTACCGAAAAAGAAATTCCCTTCTTTCCTTTCCTCCTACTCCTCCCTTGTTCCTCTTCCTAACTGAGCACTTTCTTCTGATTTCATATCTAGTATGGTCCTTCTTTACATGTTCAGTTTCTTATACCACAGAAACAATGTGTTATTTAAAAATATGTCTCCAATTCACTTCACTTAAGAGTATGGTCTCAAGGTGCATCCATTTACCTAGAAATATGTCAAGTTTATCCTCCTTTATGGCTGTACAGTACTTCATTGCATAAAAATATAAAAATGCATCTTCTCTACCTATTCATGGATTGGTGGTCATTTGGGTACTTTTCAAGATTTAGGTATTGATTTAGGTTTGGGTAAACTATGATGCTACATCGTGTGCATATATCACTGTGGTATGATGTTGTTAAGTCTTTCAGGAAGATACCAAGAAGGGGAATAGCTGGGTCAAATGGGACCTCCAATCTTAATTTTTTGAGGAATGTTCACATAGATTTCTGCAGTGATCACACCAGTCTACTCTTTTACCAATAGTGCAGAAGTGTTTCTTTTTCCCACCAGCCCTGCCAGTATTTGTTATTGGTTGATTTCTTAACAATAGACATTCTTGGTGAGGTAAGATGAAATCTCTGAGTCACTTCTGTTTCCTTATATATCTTACAATTTCCTTTACTAGATTTTTGGAAAATTCTGTTCTTATTTTCGTTGAAATTGCATTCAAGACATATGTTATTTTGGCAGTATGACCATTTTGTCATTACTTAGTCTGAGCAACCATGAACAAGAGATGTGTTTTCATGTTTTAATTTTCTTCTCAATCATATTTTGAAAACTACTATAGTTTTTACTTTAGAGGACTTTTTTCTACTAGCTTTTTAAATTCTTAAGTATTTGAGGTGTTCAAACTGTTTGAATGGGGATAGTTTTCTTGATTTATTTATTAATGTGTTCAGTGTTAATAAATGGGAACTTGATTGAATTTTGTGTATTGATCTTTTATCCTGCCATTTGCTGAATTTACTTATGGATTCTAAATTTCTCATTGTGAATCTTTTTTAGCTCTTCTATATAAAGGCTCATGCCACCTGTGAATAAGGATATTTGGGATAATTTCACATCTTCCTTTCCTTTTCAATTCCTTTTTATTTGTTTTTCCTGCCTGAATGCTGTGGTTGAACTTTTGAGTAATACACAGAAAGGAGTAGTGAGAGTAGACAGAATGCATTCAGCTTCTACCCATTTAGTGCAATTTTAGCAGTGGGTTTATCATACACTTTTATCAGTTTAAATTAAGGCCCTTGTTGTGGAGGACTTTCATGTTGTCCCGCTGCAGGCCGAAATGTGATTGTGACTACTAGCAAGCAGTGCAGACCATATAGAGATGACTTCCCTAATTTGGTTGTCAGTTTAATTAGTGAGTCTGGCCAAGGCTGTGTATCTGTCTTCATGATAGAAAATGGGTGGCACTGGGCTAACTGCTCTGTTTGCCAATAGCCACAGTTACATTTAGAGAGTGGCTATGAGAATGTGAGTCTAAAATATGAGATAACATTTCTGCTGAAGCTTGTGTAATTCCAGAGAAAATTCCTTCCCAGAGTTGGCTACAGTACAAGTTACTCACTCAGCACAACATGAATCTGGATGTTCCTTCTCCTTCACAATAATGCCTTGTTCTCTCTTTTGTAAGACTTGCCATCCTAGCCACTTGTCTAACACATCCAGCCACTATCCGCTGATCATTTTTCTCAGTGTGAATGCAGGCAATAAATACCAAGGTTCTGGCTCCCTCTCGGCCTTTTGTTCCCAATAAACAACTGATCACCCCAATTTCCCATGCACTGGCATTTTATATCTTGCTCTTTCTTTTTGCTGTGCACTGTAATATCTTGCAGAATATTGGAGACTCACTTCAGGAGTCTCTAATGTTTTGTAACTAATTATTAGGGGTTTTCTTATGAATAAATGTTAGATTTTTCAAAGACTTTTCTCAATTTATTAAATGTCATACAACTTTCATTCTCACTTCTGATTAGGTGGTATATTATGTTTATTGATTTATCTATGTTGGAGCATCCTTGCATACCTGGGAAGAAATTTATTTGCTTGTCATATATGTATGATTAACATTTTGTGTTTATAATAATCTTTTTTTTTATTTTAGAAACATAAAAGTACAAAAACATATTGACAAACAGACACCCATTATCATAGAAAATAGTACAATCACAACTAATCTATAGACAAGGTGATATGGTCTCAACAGTAGTTGTTGCTTTATCCATTGATATCTTCGAATTGTAGATGTATGGACCCATATACAGACATGCAAATTTAGTC
>PVLD010036424.1:0-10979 GCA_004027595.1 Dinomys branickii
AGCGTCTGGGACTTTCCCACGTCTCGCCCCGGCAGCCTGGTCCGCCCTACCACATCTCCCCCGGCATCTCAGAGAAATACGCCCAGTTTAAACTTCCCAGCCGAGGTTCCGGCATTCACGCTCACCAAGTCTGTCTCGAGCTGGTGGTGTTTATTAAGGAGGTTCGCTCCCTTGCTGCTCACCCGGTCGCCATCTTCCTATATCCTCACAGCTAAGTTTACCTTGAGTCTCAAGGACACTTTGGACTTGGACTTTATAGCAATGCTGGAACTGTTAAAACTTTGGCAACCCTAAGAGTTGGATTCTTGGAGGGCCAGGGGTGGGACGTTATGGTTTAGATCTTGGGTGTTAGGAAGGTGACCGGATCACGAGGGGCCCTACACTCACCCATCGATGAGTTAAAAGCTGACTTGGTGTTAGGAGGCGGGATCTGGTCAGTCAAGGCAAGCCACTGGAGGGAGGACCTGGAAGAGTACATCTCCTCACCCCAGCCCCAGCTCCTCCCTGTGCTCTCCGCTTCCTGGCTGCCAAGGGATGAGCAGCTGTCCTTTACCTAGGCCCCTCCTCCACGCAGCCTTGGAGCTTGCAAACCACAGGCTGAAACTTCTGAAACCAGGGTCCAAAATAAGCCCTCCTCTTCTCAGTGGTGAGTGTCAGGTACTGTGCCTCAGGGGTGAGGGAAGTGGCTGAAGACAGCCCCTGCGCACCAAATTCCATTAGTAGGAAAGATCTTTGCTCCTCCTGCTGCTCTGCTTGCTCAACCTGCCCCCTCCTTGATTCCCACAATGGTGCTGGCCAAGGCTCCACCCGACTGATTTCAGAGCCCTGGACAAAGGCACGCTGGGACACTGAGGACCTGATCCCCACTACAACAGACAGAGCCATGGAGTTTTCATCCTGGCCTGCCAATCACCACCTAAAACTGTGTGCAGCCATCAACAGCCACAACCATTAAACCCAGCAGCCTTGAGGACGTGAAAAGGGGACAAGGCCGAGCGCGATGCAGGCTGGGTTAAAAAGAGCTCCTGGGAGGAAGACCAAAGATGGGAAGCACCAGACACACGCTGCGATCCCACAACTACAGATACCCTCCCCCCGCATTAACAGCAGGACCCTTTAACATTTCCTGCAGCCCTCCACAGATCAAAAACACAAAATCAAGATCAGGGGCTGGCAAAGTACAGCTTGTGCCACATACAGCCCACGGTCTGTTTCTGTGCTTCCCTCGAGCTAAGAAGAATCTTTACATTTTTACATGAGAACAAAACAAACATGTGAGAGACCATATGCAGCCTGCAAAGCCTAAAATATTTACGACTAGCCCTCTGTGGCCAAAGTTTGCCGACTCCTCGCTAGACTGAATACACGTGGCAAGACCAGTTCAGAGCGAGCGAGCAAGTGGCTCTAGCTGCACGTGCACATGGACAACGCGCAGAGCCGATGCACCCTTTTTGCGTGTCCCCTGGCAGTGACCCTCGGGAGGCGGGGGCAGTCGTTCTCATCCTTCTTGTTTGTCACTTTATCCCTGGAACTCAGGCCAGTGCCTGCAACACAGCGAGTAATCAGTAAGCATCAACTGAGTGAGTAAACTGAATTTTACACAAATAAATGAATTCTAGGCCACAAATAATACCTCAAAATTTAAAAAGATCACTACCATCTAATCAAAATCAAGCCATTAGAAATACTATGTAGATGTTTGTTGTCATGGGCTAGTCTCTGTGACTGTTTTTTTTAAGTTAAATCGTAGAACCATACATAGAATCCGGCTTATCTAAAAAAGAGAGGGGAAAGCCTGAATGCCGTGTAGGTGCATATATCCACATACGGTATGGGCAAACATTTTCAAAGCATCTACTCTGTGTCAGGTGCCACCTGAAATGCTCTGTATATTTACTAATTTTATACCTTTCAGCTGCCTTATGAGGCAGGTGCTACTTCATGATCTTTCTACAGAAAAACTGAGGCATCAAGAAGTTAACTGATTTCCCCAAAGTTACACAGCTAGACCAGTGGCAAAGGCAGAATGACTCCAGGTCTGTGTTTTTAGCTGCTCTCTCTCATATTGCCTCTTGCAATATGTGCCTGTGTTCCAGAAGTGTACAGACAAAGGCTTAGCAAACCAGTTGTTAATGAGCGGTGTCTCGGGGGAGGAAATAAAATGTGGGAAGACAAGGGAGGTATGGGGGGGGGTTTCAATTTACAGCTTATATGTGTCACTTATAATGAGCATGCATTTAAATATAGTTTATTTCTTAACTTATGTAAAAATACAGATTACAGGTGATAGCATTTGTGGAAATATTTATCTGTGCTTTAAAAATCTTGCACAGCCAGGTGTGGCGGTACATGCCTGTAATTCTAGCACTCACGAGGATGAGGCAGGAGGATCGCCGCGAGTTTGACGTTAGCCTGGGCCACACAGTGAGTTCAAGTTCACACACACACACACACACACACACACACACACACACACACACAAAGCCCTGCTGAGATTGAAAACACTTACAGTGCTGTATTTGAGAACTGAAGGTTGAGGCACTTTTCAATAATTCTGTATTATATTTTTTTCTTTTATGAGCATGTAGTTTTTTTTTGCATGCATAAAGAGTTTGATTGTCATGAATTTTCTTTATCTTCTGATACTTTCCATCAGTTATATAGAGCAAAGTCTAAAGAAGATAAAATCTGACTTAGCACAGAATTACAAATTAGTTCTTTTATGTCCAGGGTATCAGTTGGTATTCTCTGTAAAAATGATACCATGTGATTACATTTGAGCCCTGCTAGCTTAGTTCACATGACTAGATGGCTGTAGCTAAGGCAGAGCTAGATACAGTCAACACTCTGTATCCACAGATTCCACATCTACAGACTCAGTTAACTTTGGGTCAAAAATGCAGTTAGGTCTACAACAGTTGTGACTCTTCAACACGTGCAGACATTTTTTCTTGTCACTATTCCCTAAACAAGAAAGCATAACAACTATTTACACAACATTTACATTTCGTTAGTTATAAATAATCCAGAGATTAAATTATGTGGGGACATGTGTGTAGGCTGCATGCAAACACTACATTGCTGTATAGAAAAGATCTGAGCATCTCCACCTATGAATTTTAGCATCCGCATGGGCTGATGGAACCAATGCCTGTGGGTCCTGAGAGCCAACTGTACGTCTGGTGCACAATGGTAACACATAAGCTCAAAACAGGAGAAAAGACTTCTGCAAGGACTGACTCGGATTCAGGGCAGGTCACAACAATGAGAACCAGTTGGGAAGGCAGCACATTTTACATGGCTGTTTATTTAAACAAAAAAATAGCTTGGTATATTTTTCACCCTTGGCTGCACTTTAAAATCACCTGGAAAACCTTAAAAGGCCCTCTGCCTGGGCCTTATCTCCAGCTCCACCAAACAGGGCTCTCTGGAAGTAGGCTCTGGGCATTAGCAGTTCATAAACTCCTCATGAACCTAAGGCACAGCCAGATTGAGCGCTGCTGGTCTGAAAAGATTAATGGATTTGCTAGTTTGAGTTACGCGGGGTGAATCTAAGAGATAGGTCCACCTGTCTATCTGTGCTTCTTTCCTTTCCTCCTTCCCCCTCTTTTTTTTTTTTGCTAATAACAGAAAGTAGAGACAACAAGCTCGCAGCTATCTTAAATGCAGGTTAGATCTAGGGGTCAGGGCACGCAGCTGCAAATACCTACAGCGGACAGTTCCATTATTTAGAGAGGTGAGTAGATACTCTTGGAAAGCAAAATCTATAGAACTAAAGACAGAAAGGAAAGATAAGCACCATAATAACAAAGAGCTCAGCCAACATCAGGGTGTAGGCTTTGTGACTTGTGCTGCCACGAATGGATGTGGCACACGCCAGCAAGTTCTTACCTATCGAAAATTGCCTGCAGGGCCTCCTCAAAGCGACGCAGCACTTTGGGAGGGGTGGGCCACTTCACGTGCTTCCCATAGTCCTTCATCGTCTTGACTCCCTGGAAGCGTCTGGCCACCTCCTTGATGTAGGACTTCACTTTGTAGCGCCGGTAGTACCTGATTATGGTCAGGGCAGCTTTGGTCCTCTTGTACCGCATGCGGGCCAGGGTGCCTCGCCACACCTTCACAATAGAGAAAGAGAAAGGAAAATGTTTCTGGCTGGCTGAGTAGCGTGTGACTTCGGCATTACCGAAGCTCCTTCACCTAACTGCAGGGGACGGGCCTGTGCACCCATCAGCCAGAGCCAAAAGATGTCAATTCTATCCACCACCAACAGATGGCGCCGGCACTCATGTCAGGTTTTTTCAGGCATCAAGGGGCTGGCTGCTCTCCGTAGAAGTGCATCATGAGTTGAAGCAGTCTTGCTCTCATTTTATTGCCATGAAAAGAAGAAAGCCAAAATGCAAATATCTGTGGATACATATTTTAGGAATGTTGAAGGAAAACACGATGGGTCAGGGCCGAACAAAATACCTATAGTTTTCTTGTGAGACCTAGCTTCAGACTCACACCCTGGTTACGAGTGTAACATCGCTTTGGATTTACAGATTGACACATAGACACCCTGTGCCTCCCCTCTTCCCAGGCTTGAAGTGAACTTCCAAGGATTCAGAAGGATTTCCTGGGAAAGGGTAGAACAGATTACCGATATCTGAGTCCTCATTATGAGTTTCTGGTGCTCAGAAACCTTTCGGTTTATAACTGTGTCAGTGCCAACTTCATTCGAGCATGAAATTACAGACTTTTCTTTTTTCAGGATCTTGTGTCCAGGTGGTCACATCTGTCAACCTCTCGAGCCAAAACAAATTTGATGTAATTTTCACCACTGGCCGCTCACCTTTCGATCACCAGATTTACTCTGTCTTCCACAGAATTTCCAGCACGAAGTCTTTCTATTCCTTTCTCCTGCCAGGCTCCCAGACCCCACGCTACTTGCTTTCTTTGATAAAAGTGCACAGACCCCCATTATGTGGCAGGTGCTATTTACTGCTGTACTTTAAATAACCACTCTGGTTCTTAGGCTTTGCACTGTTTCCCTCCCTCATCTCCGCTCTGAAAGGGCCAAGATTTTCAACCTCTAATTGAAAGCCCACAGGATGGGTTCTCCACACTCCCCAGTGTTTCTTTCATTTCTTCTAAAGTCCCCATCTATGCCCACCAATTTCTCTTAAAAATCTGAGCATGGCCTGTTTTATTTGGTTGTTTAGGGTCTGTTTTCTCGCAGCCTTTGAACATGCACCATGGGCTTGCTATGTACTCCCTTTTCAGCCGGTGCCACTGTAAAGACAGATTTGTTTGCACACAGTATGGGGGAAGGTTGTCAAGGGATCCCAAGGAGTCAAGAAAATCCATGATCTATAAGGGGAACAAGGCATATGAGCAATCTGTGATGAGAACCCAGGATTCACATGTGCGCAGATTATTTAAGGACAATGAAGCAATGAGAACTCTCCGTGTCTGTCTCACGTGGCAGCGGTGCAGCTAAGCGGCTCTCTTCCCTGTAGCTGAGTGCGCTGTACAGATGGCTGTGCTACGCCTCCACCTAAGCACTCAAATAAAGGCCCTTCTTTTAATATCTTGAAAAACCAAAAAACTACAATTAGAGGGTAGAAGTGTGAGATTCAGTTTCTTTGACAAAACACATGTTTGAAGTTCCATACTGTTTGTGGCTTTTCTTTTTTTGTCTTTTTGAGACAGGGTCTCACTATACAGTTCAGGCTGGCCTTGAGTTCACTTTGTAGCCTAGGCTGGTCTCAAACTCACAACGATCCTCCTGCCTCAGCCTCCCTGGAATTGCATCAAAAATCTTTAATTTCCAAGAAGTGCTTTTTAGAGCTTTTTATTAAAATTTTTAAGATTCCTTAGTAATTCTTAAAAAAATTTAGCAAGTTTTTTTAAAGGACAGTCTTTACATTTTCACCTTCTTTCTTTTGGCTTTCTGAGATAGGGTCTTACTATGCAGTTCAGGCTGGCCTTGATGTAGCCCAGGCTGCTCTCAAACTTGCAACGATCCTCCTGTCTCAGCCTCCTGAGTGCTGGGATTACAGGCGTGTGCCACCACGCCCGGATTTGTGTTTTTGATTTATTTAGTTTTGAGGAGTTGAAAAGAAGCAAATGCCATGGAAATGCTTCTAATAAAAGAAAGTGGCCCTTTCCCTCACCCACCTAGTCCAGCTCTACCTCACAGCCTCACTCTATACAGACTATTGCAGCTGCTTACTCTGGTGTTCTGGTATTTGTCATAGTTATAAGTAATACACACAGGCTGTTATGTTTTCCTTTCAGAAATTATCCAAATTATAGAAGTTGCAGTTTCAGTTCTCTCCCCATCTCTTATGTTTCTTCCTTCATCCCAATGACAGTTCATAAAAAATTCTAAACTGGTAAGAGTTTACATCACATATATCATGGCAATGTTATAAATTGAGTACGTAACCATATATGTATTATATTATACTGTACTATATGTTACATATTAATTTGGCTCATTTGCTAAGGAATATGGCTGTTCTTCCTTTACTTTATCATCTATATTTGTGTTTCGCTGTAAAGAACTGCAGGCAACATTTGCCTTATTTTCTACCCTGCCCACTGCTGTCTTTGTCAGTTCCCCTTAGAGACTATCAAAGAGCAGCGATACTATTTCCCATTGCGGGCACACTACGGTTTGCCAGTCCCCATACCCTTCTGTTCTTTGGGTCTCTTCAGGGTCCCCATCCTGGGAGGTTTTAAACTGTTCCACATCGATTCCTGAGCGCTTATCTGTTTCTTGGTTTTCTTCCTTCTGGTAGCTTGCAAGGAAAGGCACATGGCCAGAACACTTCTATTCTGCTTAATTTCCTCAAGAGAACAAAGCGATCATCTAAAATGTTGTCTGTTTCTTGGGGCAAAGCACAGAGTCATTGAGAATAGACTCTGGACACAGGCTGCATCTGTCCAAATCCTGGCCCCACTCTTCCCAGCTGTGTAGACTTGGGTAAGCTTCTCCACCCTTCTGCACCTGAGATTTCTTATCTGTAAGATGGGATAATAATGGTCCTTACCTATGGTGCTGTGGGGATCAGTAGAGTTCATACACACAAAGCACTGTAACGATGCCTGGTGGGAGGTCAGTGATTGGTAAGCACAGGCCAGCGGTGGTGGGTCTTTTAGAATACTCAATGACACTCAATGACAAACAGCCTGCTGCAGCACAAGTGCCATAGGTTTGCCACCACTGGCACAGATGTTGTGAGTATCTGAAAGTCTTATCTTTGTGTATTAGGCTATGCTGTGTTTCCTTCCTTCCTAACTTCCTTCTCTCCTTCCTTCCCCATCTTCCCCACTCCATCTTCTTTTGCATGTAGTATTTTCTTTGCTTCAGTCACATGCTAGTGTGAGCTGGAAACTAATGAATGGGCACCATTCATTCTTGATCTGCCATCTGCCCCAAACAGGGCTTGACTGGGTCTCATTTTATTCTTCTACCTAGAAGACGGCGAGCGTGTCCATGGTCTATAAGTCCTATCTGGTCTTTCCTCTGCACGGTGGGGAGGGACTTGGGACTTTGGGTAGCTGCCATGAGGCCTTCCCTTCTTTCTAGTGAAACAAAGGCTTCACTGAGTCTGCGGGTATTGTGTGCTCTGGCTTGGTGCTTTTTTCCTTGCCTGGTGGGGCTTTTCTTGGTTCAGCTATAACAGTTATTATTAGCAGATGCTTCCCCCATTTCTTGCTCATTTATTTTAAGGAAATATGGCAAACTCTGCAAGCTCTTCTTGTGTGGGGGAGCAGTCTTTTTGAAGAAAGCATGCCCAGCTAAGCAGGGAGTCCAAGCCTTGCCCCTGGTGGACCTCTGTTCTTCATACCTACACCTTTACAGCAGTGGGACTTTTCAGAATTCCCTTAGGTACCTCCATGCTCCATTTTTTCCTGTTGAAGAATATACTGACTCTTCAGCACCTTTTTTCAATTTGGCCCAAGTTTTCACTTTCTGGATGATACTTCTTGAAGTTCATGGCACATAGGTGTATCCTTTTTTGCTCTGGGGTTGATGTCATATTCGTTGTTGTTTTTACATTTGATATCTCTTCATCTCACACAGTTTGGTGGGAAATGAAATGAATACTCTGCACCTTTAGTTATATCACCGCTCTTATCAGATGTCCCTCAGGCTTTAGTTTTTACCTTTTTTTTTTTGATACCGGGAATTGAACTCAGGACCTTGCGCTTGCCAGGCAGTCACTTGTGCAGCTGAGCTATATCCCTGGCCCTCAGGCTTTAGTTTTTAACATCAGAGAATAAGTAGCCCTGAAAACTATAGAGGAAAATTATTCTATGGGGAAAATAGTTCGTATGTCTTCCCTTATCTAAGTATATTTGGTTGAAATAGTTTATGTTCCTATAAAATTTTGTGTATCTCTATAGGGGAAAAGTTGCTGTTGATTTTTTCCACCAGGCAGTTGCAGGATGGAACTTGAGGTGTAAGACGGATTTCCCATTTTCCTGCTTTGTTTACAGCTGTTTAAATCATTGGTTTTTGTGAGAGCCGCACCAAGTTTTCTCTGCTTGACTTACCTCTGTAGAGGACTCTGCCTGATAACAAAGCATCAGAAAGCAGAGAATTAAATGCTATGTTCCATAAACAAATGCTTAATACTTATTTGCACATGCCTGGCCAGTTCAACAGACAATAAGGGAGGCAAAGGGCCTCCCAGTTGAGGCTGGGTTACCAGCCCAAGTGAACCAGCCAGACACTGCGTGCTCTAGGGCGTGCTGCAGCAGCTGGAGGACACATCCTGGTCATGTCAAGCAGAGCAGGTAAAGAGCAGGCTTGTAGGAGAGGGCAGCAGCCGTTTGACAGATAAAAAAGAGTTATGGTAAGGGGCTGTTGTAGTCACCTTTCCATTGCTGGGACAAATGCACAATTTAAGGAAGAAAGGATTTATTTTGGCTCACAGTTTGAGGGCTTTTGGCCCCTGGCTGGCTGGTTCTAAGAAACACCATGGAGGGAGATGTGAGGGAGGAAAGGCACTCAATTCATGGCGGCCAGGAAGCAGAGTCAAAGAGCCAGAGAGGAAGGGGCATGGACCACTTACAGCCCCCAAGGTCCCATGCCTATGGCCCCCCTGGACACCGAGGCGTGTGCTTTATTATCTAGTCGGTGTTTCTCACGGCAATCACACTAACAACCAGAACCACCACAGAGGTGTGATGGGACAGCCGAGGTACACACAGCACTGGAGCAGCACTGCAGACCTCCTTCCTCTTTTTTAAAAAAAGTTGGTTTTTGAGGCAGGGTCTCACAGGCCCGCCTTCCTAGTTAGGGGTCAAATCCCACACTGCTGCCAGAGCGACCTTTAGTGACCCTAAGTCCAAAGTCCCATCCTGCCACTTCTTTGCTTGGAACTCTGGTGTGGCTCTCCGTTTGCCCCAGAATAAAAGCCACAGCCAGTGCACTGGCCTGCATGGCCTAAGTGACCCGGCAGTGCTTCCTCCCTGCTCTGTCTCCCATGGAGCCTCCGTAGCTCTCCCCAACAACGGCCCCTGGCTGTACACTGGAAAGACCAGGAACCCTCGTGTCTCGGGACCTTTCAGATGTCACCTGGCTTGCTTCCTCTGCCATCCGTGTCTTTGCTCAGCCGTACCTTCTCAGCAAGACCAGCCCTCACCCTCCTACTGAAAAGTCCAGCTTGTCTCCACTCTCCCTGGTGCTCTCAACTCTCCTTCTGATGAGAAAACATGGGGAATATTTTTTTTTAAAAATAAAAGCACAAAAACATATTAACAAACAGACAAAAATTACAGACAAGGTGACATGGACTCAACAGTGGTTGTTGCTTTATCCATTGATATCTTCAAAGTGTATATATATGAACCCAGATACAGACATGCAAACTTGGTCAGACAATTAATCCTCTCAACAACAGAAAAACACAAAAAACAAAAAACCAGAGACAAAAAAACCAACCAAACAAACAAAAACAAACAGACAAAAAACCACCAATAGTTGCTGCTTTGCATACTGATATCTTCGAAGTGTGTGTTTAGGATAGCACATACAGACATACAAGATTGATCAAATAACCCGTCATCAATTATTCCTTAGCATTAAGTGATATAATACAATAGTAGAGCCATGTTAGCCCTCCTGCATATATGTATATTCATATATACATACATACATTTTTGCCTCTTTCTTTTCTCCTTTCCCTCGTCTCATCTGTTCTTTGTTTTTGAACAGATTTCCTTCATGTCTCTTAGTTTATATTCCCACCCTCAGGTTCTTACACCAGTGATACAATACGTTGCCTGCACAGGTACCGCTGATTTATTTCACTTATGAGTATGGACTCCAGTTTTGACCACTTGCCTACAAAGTTTCCCAAAACTGTCTTTCTTTATAGCTGAATAATATTCCATTATATAAAAATGCCACAATTTTTTAATCCAGTCTTCTGTGGATGGACACTTGGGTTGCTTCCACTTTTTAGCTATTACAAATTGTGCTGCTATAAACATGGGTGCACATATATCAGAGTGATATGATGTTTTCAGATCTTCTGGGAAAATACCCAGAAGAGGAACAGCTGGTTTGAATGGAACCTCTAGACCTAGTTTGCTGAGAAATCTCCAAATGGCTCTCCACAGTGGTTGCACCAGTCTGCATTCCCACCAGCAGTGTAATAGAGTCCCTATTTCTCCACAGCCTCGCCAACATTTGTTATTGGATGACTTTTTCATACTGGCCAGTCTTACTGGGGTGAGATGAAATCTCGATGTTGTTTTTATTTGCATTTCTCGAATGACTAAGGATGTGGAACATTTTCTCATATATTTATTTGCCATTTGTATTTCTTTGTCTGAGAATTGCGTATTCATCTCAGATGCCCATTTCTGGATTGGGTCTTTGAATTTGGACAGGTACATGTTTTTTAATTCTTTGTATGTTCTAGATAGAAGACCTTTGTCTGAGGGACAGCCAGCTAGGATTTTTTCCCAATTTGTGG
>PVLD010036425.1:0-10979 GCA_004027595.1 Dinomys branickii
AACCCCACCCAGAACAAGTTTTGAAGAGGAAGAAACAAGGGAATCAGGAAGCCTCATAACTTCAAGATATGAAACGATTGCATCCGAAATTAAACAACTCCAACAGGCCATGAAAGAGCTTAAAGCAGAAATAACCCACATACCCACAATGATTTCTCAGATAAAAAACGAGATGAAAACAATGATGGAAGAAATGCTCTTTCTTTCTTTCTTTCTTTCTTTCTTTCTTTCTTTCTTGTACTGGGGATCGAACTCAGGACCCTGCGCTTGCTAGGCAGGCGCTTATTCCACTGAGCTATATCCCCAGCCCCTCTAGCCACAATTCTGATGTCTTTGTTTTCCCACTGACTTCTTTGAAAGCCCAGCCCCTCTCTGACTGTATATTAATAACTGTCTAACTTAGCTGCCTGTAATATAACTATCCCCTAACAAATGGAAATAGTAGCAAGAGCGAGTAATAGTAATAATAATGAGCTTGTGGTTTTGTCCCGAAGGTAAAGTGAAATGAGACACACAAAATTCCTGGAGCATAGTAAGAGCAGCTGTTGTGGCAGCAGTATGCTGTTCTTTTTTAGAAGTTCGTATATTTTCAAGTTAAGTTTTAGTGAGTGGAAAGGAAATTCTGAAAGTTGAAGAAAAGCAGGTGTATCTACTTAAAAAAAAAGAAAAGTTGAATGTCCTTGGCTGGATTTTATAAACTGCCTGTACAGAAGGGTGTTTTTTTTTTTTATCCTCTCAGTTCTCAAGACTAAAGGGGAGGCCACCCAACATGCTTGGGAAGCAGCTGGTGCCTGTGGCGTTCTGCTGCAGGGCTGCAGTCTCAGCGCCTCCCCAGGGGAGCTGGGAGGGAGGGCGCCCTCTGGGGTTCAGGTGCAGCAGTCGCCCTGTCTCCCCACCTTGGGATTGGCCTGTTTGTATAAATTGGTTGCCTCAAGCAGCACATCGGTTTGAGCTAGCCTGTATCTCTGGGGACTTCCTGCTTTTCCTTTAGCCAAGCATTGTGTGGTTGTCATCCCTCACCATCCCCACACGGGTTGCTGGTATGGTAGGGACATTTTCTTGTTTTTCTTAGCTCCCACACCTTTGAGCGTCTACCGTGTGGCACTGAGTGGATTCCCTGCATTTGGAAAGCAACCAGCTACCAGCACGGCTCTTCATCTTTATTTTCAACTCTTGGACTTTGTCCCCCCTCCTTAAGCCCCGATGACTAAGGAAAGTGTATGTTTCTGGAGAACACATTCCCTGTCCCTCCCTATGATGTCGACACCCTTTCAAACAGGATGTTACTCCTGCCCGACATCCCTCTGCCATGCACATGAAATGCTTTGGGGCCATGGAAATCCAGATGGAGCTGGCACTTGTAGGACAGATTCCCGTGTGCTTCCCCCAGGGCTCAGATTTTTCTCTGCTAGTCACTGTTACTGCCCTGGGTGCCTGCCATCATCGATCCGGGCCTGGACTTGGTTCTGGCGTCCCCACCCCAGTTTTACACCTTCCATGCCTTTCTGACAAACCATGGTTCATGGGCCCAGGACTCCAGAATCTGCCCCAACTGCCTCAGGCCCCTTGCACACCTCTTCCGGGATCAGCGTGCTCACATGTGACCACAATGTTGGTTGTCACCCTTTGACTTAGGGAGTCTGGCAATACACATGGATGTGTGGGTGGAGTTCCCCTGCAAGTCTGCAAGACCTATGCAGTGCAGGATGGAGGGAAGAGCAGAGAACAGCCCTCAGATCAGGAGCCACCTGTCCTTACACTGGTTTTGCTCTGTGGACTTTCAGGTGTCCCAGAAATCAAGATTTCATCTTGGCCTTCTGGACATTAAATGTTAGGAACATTTGATGATCAAGGGTAGGGCATATTTACTTAGCATCTTTCAGTTTTGTTTATGTTTTCATATACTGACATAAGCCAGATGGGGTGGCACATACCTATAATCCCTGCGGTTGATAAGTTGAGGCAGGAGGAGTGCTGTCAGTTTGAGGCCAGCTTGAGCTACATGATAACTTTAAGGCCAGTGTGACCTATATAGCGAGACCCTCTCAAAAAATCTACCCCCACCGAAAAAGTCTACCAAAAAGTAAAAAATAAAATAAATACTGAGATACGTCTCTTGTGAGCCTTCTTCCGAACTCTTTGGCCAGCGTCTGGGAACACCAGAGACAAGTCTGTGAGTTCAGAGAGGGTTGTTCGCTTGGATGAGCCTTGAAATGAAGATGTAGAGCCAAGCAACAGCTCAGCTTGGGGTAGGGACATAAGTGTGAAATACACCTTTGTGACTATAAACTCCTGAGACTGTACAATGATCTGTTACTGAGGCATAATGCAAAGTGAGTGATTCCAAAATGAAGAGGTGACCTTCACTGAAAAATATCTGACTTCGCCCAATTTCAGTGTGATGTTGGCAGGACTTTTTGTGATCCTGTGCTGTGCAGTCATACGATCCAGAAGAGTCTCAAAGAAATCCCGGGTGCATTTTGGAGTTCTGTGTTTGAGCAAGTGTGTGCTCAGCAGGCACACCCAGTACACCCTTCATTGCCTCTCATGTGCCAGCAATTGAGTACACTTTGGGACCACCTTTTTAGTAGAGATGGTTTTGTTTAGCAGTGCATCTATTTTTCAGAAGTAAAGACTCAGAGACAGAATTTGCGGGGCGGATAAAAAGCCTGATAAAATGATAACCATAGCCCTCGGCGATGCAGCCCTGCCTTGGAGCCAGCCAGTGTGGACTGAAACGTGAGCCAAAAAGAGACCTTTCTCCTTACAAATATAATAAGGTATAAGGAACGCATGGGGAATAGCTGAGAGTGTTTTTAATGTAGTCCTTATCAAGAAATTTACATTTGAATGTAGCCACACATTTATCTCTCACCTTGTGTTAAAAATAATTGCTCCCATGTATGGCGTTTGGACCTCAGCGGGTCCTCCTACTGCATAGGAGGTAACCGCAGGAGCTAAGAATGAGGCCTTCTGCCGCCACAAAACAGAAACATCTTCGGTGAAAGTAGAATCACAAGTTTAAAGACAAATACGGGATTTGGAGCAGCACTGCTGATCAGTATCTAATATGTGAAAACATGTTCATTTTCAGAAAGCTTCTAAATACATGTTTTTATTCATTCTTAGTAAAATAAGCAGAAAAATATGCGATTTGCTCTGTTCTACCAGTATTAATATTGGTATGAGGAATATTATCATACCAGTTGATATATTAATATGTATCATAGACATATTTATTAATGACTAATATGTAAAGTGCTATATTTTGCATATTGATATATGTTAATAGCTCTTAAATACCTTACAGAAAGAATGTCTTGTACAGGCAACTAACTGCTTTTACAACTCCAAGATTTCAGTGATTCTACACACTTCATGTTTGTAATAGTTGATACATGGTGTCAATTTGAGAAGTTTGGAAGCTTAATTAAAAATGCCAGGCATGCTAACGAAGCCTGTAATCCCAGCACTCCAGAGCCTGAGGCAGGAGGATCCTTGCGAGTTTGAGTTCCAAGCCAGTCTGGGCTACTGGAAAAAAAAAAAAAAAAAAAAAGCTTAACTAAGTGACTCAGCAGCTGTACCTCCCAGGTTGTAGAGGAGGTGCCCTAGGGGGGTTGCGCCCTAGGAGGTTGTAAGGGTTGATTCATTGTGTAAACTTCAGCAGTTTAGAAGTTTAACTAAGTGACTCAGCAGGGAGCCAGGGTCCTCACTTTGTAAAAGTCAGAGGGCGTGGAGAGGGTGTGAGTGCCACCCCACCACCACTGTAGGGCAGGCAGCCTGCACACATTAGGGAGGAAAAGAGGCTTCCTCCCCCCTTTCTGCTCTTGTTGCTTTTGCTGTGTTCTGGCGCCTTGAACTGTTGCCCCTCACCATGCCACCCTGCCTGGAAGCCAGCTGATTATGGACTGAAACCTCCACAAACTGTGAGCTTTCTCTCTAACTTTGGGTGTCGGAATATCCAGCAATGAGAAAAGTAACCAAGACAATGTTCATTTCCACTCCTGCTGCTGTCAGTAATGGATTTCAGCTCTCAGTGTCGTGTACTAAACTCCAAGGTGCGAGGATTGGAGTTTCTCTAGGTTCTCAGTTTCCTTTGCTCGGGTGTAGGGGGAGGCAGAAGCACCCATTCTATTGGCCATACCTTATTGCCAGAATGATTGAAATGTGATGCCCAGGTCTGTGTCCGGAAGAAAAATAAACATGATCAATCTGTACCACAGAAGTCATTAAAGTGCTTATCTCCCTGCCTCGCTGGCCTTGCTGAAAATCCATGGAGCCGTTGTGCCTTTCCCCACGTTTAGAGTGTGCAGTTTGATGATGGTTGTGTTTTCAGACTGGCCTTAAACTCACTATGTAGTCCAGGCGGGCCTCAAACACGTGGTGATGCTCCTACATAGTGACCTAGAGTTTGAGGAGTTTTGACCCTTGTACACACCTGTGGAATCTTCTCCGTAATCAAGATAATGACTGTTACCCTTTCATAGTTCTGGTGTCCATCTGTGACCTCCTCTTTTCTCTCTGTCCCAAACCCCCTCCCAGGCATGCACTGCTCTGCTTTTTGTCTCTACAAATTAGATTTCATTTTCAAAAATGTTACATAAATGTAATTATAACATAGTTTCTCTCATTTGCCGAGTCCCAGGAAAAGGACTAGCACTGGAACTAACATCCTATCCGAGGGCCTTGAGAATACAAAATAAAGCAGAATACTTTTCCAGTGTTTTTGAGACAGTCTTGTTATATAACTTAGGCTGGCCTTGCACTCACTATGTGTCTAAGCTGCCCTCAAACTCATGGCAGTCCTCCTGCCTCAGCCTTATGAGTTGTGGGATTACACACCCAGCTTTGTTTTGTTTTGGCTTTTGGTTTTTTGAGACAGGATCTCAGTTACATAGTTCAGGCTGGCCTTCAAAGAGTTCTTTGATTCCCTGACACTGCCATATACCTTTGGTCAGTTTTTTAATCCTAAAATACTAGACACTCACAACCTCTGTACTGCTGAGTGCTACTAAGGACCAGAAAGTCTTGAGCGCATTAATCCTGTTGCTTCTTTAAAAGTCTTGCTCCTTGTAGTGCTTTCCTCTGCACATCGTGTATGGATACTTCTCGCCCTCCTCGCCTAAATTCCCTCTCTCCTAAATGTGCTCCCTTAGTAACACTTGAACAGAGTGGTGTTGGGGGAGGTCCTGCTACCCCTGGTGTTGATGTTCTTCAACGGCTTTCCTCAGTCAGGTTTCAAGGCCAGGTGTAGATGTTGGAGGACTGATTCAAGGATATTATTTATGAAGTTAATGGGGCTCATAGCCATAGACTGAAGCCATAGTCTTCTGGCACCTTTGATCTTTCTCCCTCAGGTTTCTCTCTTTTATTTTTTTATTTTAAAGACAAAAGAATGGAGACATATAAACCAGAATAACACAAAAACAATATAGGAAATACAAAATTATAGAGAAGATAGCAGGGAATTAGCACTGGATGCTGTATTATATAATGATATCTTTGTATTAATTATCTCATAAACAATAAAGGAAAAACCAAATTATAGAGAAGATAGTAGGGAATTAACACTGGATGCTGTATTACCTAATGTTATCTTTACATTTGTTGCTCAGTTATACAGATGATGCCTCGTTCAATTAATTAATTTTCTCCACCCTCATCTCCATTATTCTACCATCCAGTCATCTTCCCTCTGATAATAACTGTACTTTTGGGTTTATTTGCTCCCTCAGGCTCTCACTTTGGGAAGAGACATGGCTGCTTCAAATTATGCTGTAACAAATATGGGTACACACAAATTGCTATGGCAGGAGGTGGAAAAGCACCCATGCTCAAAGACAGTAGACAGGCAGGGAACCAGGTTCACTATGGTCAAGCCCCCATTGACAAGCCCTCAAGGCCACTGGGGGCCCCGTCAAGTCGGCAGGGTTACCCAGCAAACCACCAGGCTTTGCCTCAGTGCAGTGCGTCTGGAGGTCTGGTCGAATACTGAGGGTCGCCTCCCTATGCCGTGCTGCTGAGTCGCCTCCAGCGGACTGCCGGGTTCCGCCCCACCATCTCTGGCTGCCCGGGGCCTGGTCAAGTCTGCAGGGTTAGTCCCAGTGGACCACCAGGCTCGCCCCATCTCCGCGCTGCCAGAGGCCCAGTCGGGTCTGCATGGTTGCCCCCAACAGATCGCCAGGTGCTGCCCCATCTCCACGCTGTGGGGGGCCTGGTCAGGCCCAGTGGACCACCGGGTTCTGCCCCATTGCTGCACTGCCGGAGACCCAGTCCAGGTCTTCAAGGTTCTCATGTAACCTGAATGGAGCCCCCTCCTCCCTCAGGCCACTGCGCTCCCCTTCAATACCCCCAGGGACCCCATATAGGCCACTAGTGTCTCCCTGCAGGCCACCTATGACTCTTTGGAGGCTATCCCCACCCAACTAGAGAACCAGGTCTGCACTCTAGTTCCAGGTCTTCATCTCCTTCATCAGGTTTCTCTTTTGTCCTCCTTGTAGGTGCAGAATTTCCATGTTACACTGTCACTGACAGTCCGACTATGTCCCTAGAGCCAGAGGTGAAGGCGCCCCCCCCAACCCCTGCAGCCTCCTCTTCTCTTGTGTGACTCTTGCCGGCTTGCTGGGCCCCTTCTGCACACTGCGTTAGATGGAAAACACAGGGACTTATTGGGATGGGAAGGGAGGGACTTGATTGGGTTCTGTTTTGGTGTTTGTTTTTGTACTGCATATTGAACCCAGGGCCTTTGCATTGAGTTACATCCTGGTTCTTTGTTATTTTTTATTTTAACGACCTTGCTAAGTTGCTAAAATTAGGCTAGGCTTGAACTTGTGTTTTCAGCCTCCCAGAGTGCTGGGGCCCTACACCTAGGAGTCGGATAGCTTTGAGAGTGTCATGATTAAAATTTGTATGGAGTTACATCCCCGGCCTGTTTTTACTTTTTATTTTGAAACAGGGTCTCAAAAAGTTGCCCACACTGGGCTTGAACTTTGGTTGTCCTGCCTCAGCCTTCTGCAGCATCAGGCCCATGTCTCTGAGTGATGATGAGTCAGCATGTGTGATGTTGTAAGTAAAATTCACAGCAAGTTTTTGCTCCGAGAGCAGCCTGGCTGACTGCAGCAGCACCAAGCAGTGTAGGACGTCTCTGCCCCGCTTGTCCTGCTCTTTCGCATCCTCTGTCCCGCTCCTTACCTGTGGCCGCCACTGGTTCGTTGCTCAGGCTCATTGGTAGAAGTAACAGTAGCCAAGTAGTCAGACCCCACTAACGGACAAGTTCTTCCTTCCTGTCTGATGCCCCAAAGCATATTTTAGATACAACTGGTTACAAGAAATTGGAAGTAGAAAGATGGTATGAAATGTTTGCTTGAGCCTTAGGGTTCTAGTTGCCTGCCCCATTAGAAAGAGGTTGCAGTCACTACTGGTTCCAGAACTTTATTTGTTTATTTTTTTCGAGACAGGGTCTTGCTGTATAGCAAAGGCCAGCCCCAAATTCATGGCCATCCTCCTGCCTCAGCTTCCCAAGTGCTGCGATTACAGCCCGCACTGCCATGCCTCGCATGACTTCCCTTCTTACCAGTTGTTTGACCTAATGTAAGATGCTTACCTTTTATGAGCGTTTGTTTCCTTATCTACAAAACTGGTTCAGTAAGAACAATTTCATGGGATTGTTGTTAAGATTGAATGAAAAAATGTATTTAGAGCTATTAGGATGATTGATTTACTAAATGTACTTACTGGATATCAATTCGTCCAGTATAGTAATAATAATAGTAATAGTTATTTTTATTATTATTATTATAACCATGTCTTGCATGTATAAAGAATGAATCTAATACTTTTTCATATGGCAATTAATTTTTCTCTATTTGAAAATACCTAAATATCCTTGGTCCCACAGTCCTACAGTGGGACCAGTACAGTGCTGTACTGTACAGTACAATCAGCAAAAATTACAGTACTCTATAAACAAGGAGTATTGTACCAAAAGGACACTGAGGTTCTATCAGCAGGATATATAAAACTCCAAACAAAGAGAAGACGGGTCCTAGGTGTGAACGCCCTGCCTAAGTTTTAAGGCTAAACAGATACTACTCTCTTTTAGAATGTGTTGTTCCTAAGGGCAAAAACCAGCCTTGCCCTTGATAGGCAAATGCTCTACCATTGAGCTAAATCCCCAACTCCTACTGCCATTTTGAATGTTATTCATGTGATAGAATGTTGGACAGAGTGTGAATGTGACATTTCTCAGAATCATTCCAAACATACAAAGCAAGCTGGGTGTCCACAGGTGTTCACAAGTGCTATTGGGAGACAATGCCCATCACTTCCTGAGCCCAGGGAGGAGGCCTTTGCCTCAAGAACAACCATCTGTGGCAGCAACGTGCTGAGAGCTGTGATGGCCACATACTGTCCCACCCCTCCCCGGAGATGACACGGAGATTTCCTCTGGAATTTGGTTTGACCAGCCCAGAGCCTGGGACAAATCCAATTGCCTAATCCAAGGGAGTTATAACTCCCTAAATATGTATGTTTATGGCCCATTTTATTGCTGACTTCTGGCCTTGAAGGAGGATCCACTGTTTTGTTAGAGAATAAAAATCAATCTCTCTCAGACAGCCACGGAATTCGTTTCTGGGGAAGCTGACAGGACAAATCGTCACTGAACTGTTGAGGAATGGGGGCAGGGAGCACTTGCCCTTCCCGAAGCGGCTGGCAGCAGTTAGGCTAGGACGTGTGGGCTCATCAGGCCCTTCCATTTGCTTTCTATGGTGCTCACCCCAGTTAGCTGCTCTGTGTAGAGAGAATGCAGCCTGCAGCTCCGGCTAGGCAGTTTCAGTGTGGTTGTCTTTCTTCCCTGAATTCGAGGCTGGCCTTACGCATGGAAGCCACTTTCCTGAACTGATGTGGGGGTCTCTGGTCAAAGCTCATTCCAGCCAGTGGAACAAGGTCAGTATTATTTTGTACCAAATAAAAGATCCCTGGTGAAGAACCTAGCCCAAGGCCAGCACATAAGACCTCTGTCCATATTTCCAAAGATGTAAGGGGCTAACTGACGTCTCCTTACTGCAGCCACCCAGTACCATAGCACCTGTGGCACCCATGAAGCAACAACTTCTAGGAATCACCAAGGAAGGCTAGTTTTGAATCGCTTCACAAAACAAAAAAAGATGTAGTTGCTTTAACCTTGAAGTGTCAGACACACACACACACACACACACACTCTCTCTCTCTCTCTCTCTCTCATGTTCCAAGTGCTTGGGACTCACAGCTTGGTCTCCAAATCCCACCTGTGTGTTCTGCCCTGTGCTTTTGGTGATGCCATTTCAGGGAGAAAGAATAGGAAACAGTTCAGCAGACCTCAGTGTGCGCCTAAATCTTATTCATAATTTCCACTACTTCCTTCCCTGCCCTAACGTAATCCTGCAGCAGCTGATAGTGGTCCGTTTTCCAGAATGGAAGAGAGAAATCCACTGCAGCCTCCTGAATGTGAGGCCAGCTCATGGTGGGACCTCGGTGTGGGCTTGGGAGCAGGTGTTGAATGATCACACGGAAAGGAAGTCGTTTCTGCCCTGGGGGCGCGAAGCTGGGAAAACACAGCTGGCACACCTGAAATAATTAGCCGCCAATTAAATGCTAACTCAATCAGGAGGCGCTGACCCAGGGTTAGAGTTAGGCGTGGCTGAGGGTGAATTTGAATGCAGCGCTGTTGCCCTCAGTACTCAGTGCTGTGCTTTGTTGAATAATTGAGCAGGATTGTAAAAAAATTATATTTTAATAAAAGCACATGGTAGCTTCTCCTGCTTTTGAAAAGATTAGACCCATTTTAATTTTAAACTCTTTCATTTCACACCTTATAATATTCAGAGGAGGAGGAGAGTGAGAAAGCGAATCGCTCAACCCACAGCCCCAACACGTTTCCTTCAGCCACGACTGAATCTCAGTGCCCGGGGCACAAAGGGTGTTCAGCGAAGATGAATGCCCGCCACCACTGCTTGCTGTGACAGGTCTCCAAAGGCTGCCATACTAGCGCCTCTCTTGTGCCAGGTTCTCTACTGCATTACTGCACTGAATTTTTCTCACAGTGCTGAGCGGGGGTGGTGGCATGCTGAGGCTTGGTCGGCGTGCTTAGGTAGCTAGAGGGGGGCTTGGGAGCATCTCTCTGGAGCATGTGGAGGTTTTCATTAGCCCACAGGGCCTCCCTGGGGTGATGAAGATAGAACAGGGGGTGCTCCGGATAGAGTTCTTTTCCCCGTGTGCCTGGACCGTGTTAACGTTTCCGCTCTCCCTGCTGTGGAAGATGAAAGCGACTTAACTCTACAAAGAGCATTATCATCCCCAAGGTGGCGATGCCAAGTTCTGTGGCTTCTGCCCACCTGCTTTTCAGGTTAAGCAGGCTTACGTGTTGGTACTTGCGCAGCTTGAACAGTCAGCCTTGGGCCCAGGTGAGGTAAGACAAGTTAAAGCTGATTCAGGTTTTTCTGTCTGGGATTCCCCTCCACCCCTTCTCTCTTTCCCACTAAACAGTTTAAGCCACAGGTAGCCTGATTGAGCCATACTTTCAGTCTGAGTTCACTGGATGTTTTCATTTCCTAGAGCTACTATAACAAACTACCACAAACTAGGTAGCTTAAAACAACAGAAATTTATTCTGTTACAGTCCTGGAGGACAGAAGACCCAAATCAACTTGTCATTATGGTATCTGGTGGTTGCTGGCAATCCCTGGCTTTTGGCAACACAACTCTAATCTCTGCAACCATATTCACATAGCTTTCTTTTTTATCTTTGTGTCTGTTCTTATAAAGGATGCCAATGAGTAGATTTAGGGTCCCCCCTCATCTTGTATGACCTCATCTTGATTATATCTGCAAAGATCCCTTTTCCAAATAAGGTCACATTTACAGGTTCTAGGGGTTAGAACTTGTCATGGCGGGGGCCCTGAGGAGGTATTTTGACAGGTGAGATCACCAGAGAAAAGAAT
>PVLD010036426.1:0-10976 GCA_004027595.1 Dinomys branickii
TAAGGTTAATAGTGAATTTGGGAAGGAATTGGTATACTTGAGATGTGTTTTGAAGGTATAGTCCATAGATCTTTTGGAGGGTAAGGAAAGATGTATTGAGATGATGGCAGTGGTTGCAGCGATAAGGCAGTGGCATTGTTGAGGGCATTTGCTTTCTTGATAGTGGTACCTTCAGGGTCTGGGATAAACAGCATCAGTTCGTTCAGCTCAGACATCAGTCCTTGCAGTTGTCCTGGGCATTATTGACATACTAGCCAGTCTTGGTGATGACAGGAACAGGAGACATCATCGGAACTGGAGGGAAATGGCAGGCACCACATGGCAGCAAAGCAGATTCATTTTTAGAGCACATGTGAGATAGCCTCTGAGTACTTATTTCCAGAAATATTAAAAAAATCTTAACAAGGGTTATTTATAACTTCTGCAGAACAGATGGGAGAGGAGTCAGAGATATATAATTTTGTGATTGTGATTCCACATTACCCAGAGGCTGCTTTGACACATGTAAACTGGCTTACTCATTAAAGAGAGTCTAATCAAACCTATACTAAATTGAATATTATCAAATGCCTTTTTTAGTAAAAATTCCTCCTGCTATGGAAACATTAACATTATTATGTTAAAATGACATAAGAGCTGGGGATATACTCAGTGGCACAGCTCCTGCTTGGCAAACACAAGGTCATGAGTTTGATTCCCAGTACACCCTGCCCCCCACAAAAATGACTTAAGGAATCTTCAGATACATACTCATAAAGATTCACATAACATGAAAGTTAGATGTTGTAATTGTTAATGTTCCAGTCATATTCCTCCTAAGAGGTAACCATAATGAACAGTTTAGTGAGTTTCTTTCAAGGTATTTTTTGTGTTTTTATATATTGTTTATGTGCATATATAGTTGTTCTATAAAATAATTCTGTAACTATCGATCTGCATGTCACTTTAAAAAATATAACAATAAGTCAGAGTCATCTCTCCACATCAGGCCATTTTCTTTTCTTCTTTTTTTTTTTTTTTTGAGACAAGGTGTCACTATGTATCCCAGGCTGGCCTTGAAGTCACTAGGTAGCCCAGGCGGGCCTTGAACTCATGGAGATACTCCTGCCTCAGCTTCCTAAAAGCTGGGATTATGGGACTGCAGGTGTGCACAACCATGCCTGCTAGTCCATTTTATTTTTTAAAACAAATGCATAATTTCTATGTGTGACTATCTTGGAATATAGTTAATTCCCTGTTGATGAGCATTCAGTTTTACTTTGTGCCTCTGTGGGACCATGTCTGAAGACTAGCAGGGGACTTGCATGATTGAAAAATGCTTTATAGTTTTATTAGTTATACAACCAAGTTGTCCTTGAAGAAGAATGTCCCTGGTTACACTCCCATTGATAGTGTTTGAGACACCTTGTTTCTGTTTACTTTCACAGAGTTTCATCAATTTTTTAAAACTTTGCAAACAGGATGGGTAAAAACTGGCATTCCAATGTTTAATTTGTTTTTCCTAAGTATTAGTAAAATTGAATATTATAGTATATTTACTATTTCCATTTTTCTGTGAATTGTATCTTGATATATATAATATATATCATATATGTTATATATTTAAACATTTTTCTGTTGGGTTGTCTTTTTCTCATCGACTAATAGAGGCTCTTCATATATTTAAAGTATTAATTGTTTTCTCACATAATAGAAGATTTTTCTTCCTGTTCTGATTTATCTTTTAATTTTGTTTATATTACCCTTAGTTGTACAGATGTTTTAATTTTTGATGTCACCAAATCTCACATTTATGGATTTGGGATTTGGAGTTTGCTAAGGAAGGCCCTTCCAATGAAAAATCATATAAAATGTTCTATTATATTTAATTTTATTGCATACTTTTTCATTTAAGTGTTTCTTCTTTTATCCTATCATTACTTAAACACTTAAACTATTGAATATATCTTATGTAGAAAAAGCATAGGCCTGATAAAATAAAAACCTATGTATTCACTAGCTAGCTTAAAAAATGAACACTTCTAATACCTTCGAAGGCTCGTGTGTGTTTCTCTTCAATTATTTCCCCTTCGGTCACCACCAGAAGCAATCAATGTCTTGCCTTTTGCTTTTCTTTACATATTATTCATGTATGTATTTTGTATTGCTTAGTTTGCCAGAATTGACTAGCAAGTACTCCTCCTCCTGTATTGGGAAAGAGCGATGCTGGCACTGTTTAATGAAGGGTTCCAGAGGAAAAGCCTTGGAGCACAGTCTGTCTTCAGCTTTCTGAGAATTTATAATAATCTATTCTAAGCAAGTTAGTGGGTAGAGTTGTAAGTGCTTTTGTGTCACACAGTGGCATGCTGGGACTGCTTGATGAATTCAGGAAACTGATGTCATGTCAGCAGCTTAAAATTGCCCACATTGTGTGTGAGAGTCGGGGGGATGGGACGGGGAGAATTTGGTCAAGGATACAAAATGTCAGTTAGGTAGGAGGAATAAATTCAAGAGATCTACTGTACAACACGGCGACTGTAGTTAATAATGGTGTAGTGTATACTTGAAAATTGCTTGGGGAGAAGATTTTTAGTGTTTTCACCGGAAAAAATAAATACATGAGATAATGTGTATGTTAATTAGTTCAATCTGGTCATTACACAACGAATGCGTATTTTATAATACCATCTTGCCTAATATAAAATACGATTTGTATTTGTCAATTGTTAAGAAAATAGAAATTGCCAATAATGAGAATATGTACATCATGAAGTTGGTAAACTCTAAAATCAGAGGTTTTTCCTTTCACTTAAAACTGGTTTTGGAGAGCTCATCAACTAGAAAGCCACTCGTACGAAGAGTTGTTAAGCAAGGCAAGTGTGCACCGAGTTTTGAACATCCTGCAGAGATGTAAGCAGAAGGGATAGGCAGCTCTGTATTTTTTACACTCGCCATGGTTAAGCTCCAGCTCTCAAAACTATGTCACAGTATAACACTTCTGTTGGGGGTGAGGTCTGGATCTCACATGATCCAGGTATCAAGGGTTACATGAGATCTTGCCTGTTTGAAATGTCTTTAATCTACCCTGTCACTTGATTAGCAGTCTGACTGGGCATAGAAATTTAGTTAGGAAATAATTTTCCTTGAGAATTTTGACGGCGTTACTGTTTCCTCTGAATTTCCAGTGTTATATTGAGAGATGTTTCGTGATGCAAGGTTCAGGTGACGGCAGTGAAGGTGAGCAGTGGAGGCCGGTAGGAGAAAACTATCATTGGATGTGAGCAAGCCAAGGAAGTTTCACTGATCATCCACGAGAATGTCAGAGTTGTTAAGAATAATGATGGCAGTGATGATGGAGGACAGGATAGCAAGACCGGTAGCAAAGTCACGTGCACTGTGGGCTACTTGACGCAGCCAGGAGTGGAGCTGGTGATTTTTCTATTTTTTTGGTACTGAGGATTGAGCGCAGAGAGCACTGAGTGACCTACCCAGCCATTTTTATTATTATTTTTCATTTTGAGACAAAGCCTCACTAAGTTGCCAGGCTGCAATTGAACTTTAGATCCTCCTGCCTCAGCTTCCCAAACAGCTACAAGAGTATACCAGCACAGCTCGTAGAGCTGGTGAATTTTTTTAAAAGACAAAAGAACGAACACAAATTAACAAAAACAAAGCAAAAACAAAAATAAAAGAACACAAAAATATAAAAACAGTACAGAATTCCAAAGTAAGATGATAGGAAGTCAATAATGGTTGTTGTATTACTTACTATTTTCTTCAAAGTAGTTGCTTAGATTATCAGATATAGGTATGCAAGATTGATCAAACAAACTGTAATAGATACTTAGGTATATAAACACTTTATAGATTTTAATGTAGATCTTTAATGGTAATGATTTGCCTTTTGAAGTTTGAGCAATTTACAATCACTCTCATAAGTAGATTTTTGTAGTCCATTTCTCCATACCATAATCAGTAAATATTAGCTACCAGCAAGTGTTTAATCATTAAAAAATGTTTTTTGAGACAGAGTCACTACATAGCCTACTTGGCCCTGAAGATGTGGCAATCTTCCTACCTCAGCCTCCTGTATGCTGGCATTACAGGCGTGTGTCACCAACCCAGTTGAGTCATTTAAGTTTTTGCCAACTCAGTAATAAAAACAAAAGATCATATTTGTTTCTACTTGCATTTGTCTCTGTCTGTATGTGTGTGTACATACATGTGTGCATGTGCACGTGTGCACGCCCGTCTGTGTTACTGGGGGTTTTAATTGGGGATCTTCACATGGAGTTACATCCCTGACCTTTAGTTTTTTAATTTGTTTCATTTTGAGACAATGCCTTGCTAAATCGTTAAATTGCCTAGGCAGAATTTGAATTTGCAATCTTCTTGCCTAAAGTGTTGGAATTACAGGCATGAACCATCAGTTCTACTTGCATTTTACTATTAGTGAGGCTAAACATTTAAAGATTTTTTATTGAAAATTTTTACTGAAACTTTTCTCATCTTTGAATTGCTTCTTTGGCCATTTTCTTTTTCTTTTCTTTTTTTGTCTTTTTGAGACAGGGTCTCACTATGCAGTGCAGGCTGGCTTTGAGCTCACTTTGTAGCCCAGATGGGTCTCAAACTCACAACAATCCTCCTGCTTCAGCCCGCCTCCCATTGCTGGAATTACAGGCATGTGCCACCACGCCCAGCTTTGCCATTTTTCTTTAAATTTTCTTTTTTGAGGGAAACTTTTCTTCTTTATGCATATTAGAGTTTGAATTTTCTAAAATATTTACTCCTTTTTTGTTTTTTTAAAATAAAAAACTCTTGGTTTTCTTAATGCTGTCATTTATTGTGCAGTTTCAGCTTTGTATGCAATCAGAGCTGTCATTTCCCACTTGATAGCCTCTGGGTTTCTTCTCTCTTTCTTGAGACAAGGTTTCACTGTGTAGTTCAGGCTGGCCTTGAATGCACAGCAGTTCTCCTGTCTCAGTCTCCAGAGTGCTGGGATTACAGCTTTGCATCACCATGCTTGGCTCTGCTAGAACAAATTTTTTTCATTATTTTTGTTTCTCAGAAATTTTTGAGATAAGGTCTTAAAGGTGAATTTCTTAGAATTAAAATTTCTTTAGGTTTTTGACAAAAATTTTATTGGATTTATACATTAATTTTGGAAAAATTGTGGGTTTTGTTGGGTATTGCATTGTCCTACCAGAAAACTCGGTATACTTTTCCATTTTTAACTTTCCCTTATCAATTTTATTTATTTAAAATTTTTTATTTATATCAGTACATGTTTGCAGGACATAATGACTGCATTCATTGTGAGGAGCTGGTTCATGTACATAACTCATCTTAATTATTTTTTATGTCTCGTCACCTTCCCCTTTTCACCCCTCCCACCATCTCTTGGTCCTCTTCCCATTTGCAAAAGTTCAAACTCCCTGTTTCTTATTATCTATCTTTTATTTTGCTCTTTAATTTATTTATAATTTTGGTTTCTGATATCAGAGAAATGATGCAGTATTTAAGCTTGTGTGTCTTATTTCACTTAAAATTATAATCTCAAGGCACATCCATTTTGCTACAAATCACTCAAATTTATTAATTTTTAGAGCAGAGTATTACTCCATTGTATTTTTCCATGCTTGAGTAAAGTTTTATGGTTTTTATCATATAAGTTTTTTATGTTTTGCTAAGAATTTTTATACTTTTATTATAGTGAATATGTTTTTATTGCATTTTCTAATTATCATTTTCTATTATCATTATACTGAAAACTATTTATTTTGGTAGAAATAAACTTTTATTATAGTGAAAACCTATTCACCTTTTATCTTGCCTCATGATTTTAATAGTTATTTTATTCTTCGTATTTTTCCAGCTACACCATCACATCATCACCAAATACACTGTATTTTCCTTTGCAATATTTAGCACTCATTTCTTACGCTTCTTATTTTTTATTTTAAAGAGAACAATAAAAATGACACAGCATTTCAAAATAAGATGATAGGAAATTAACAATGGTTATTATATGGCATATTTTATCTTCAAAGTAGTTGCTCATATTACCAGATATAGATATGCTGAATTGATGAAACAATATAAGCACTAGCTGTTCCTTTCAATGAACTAGTAGAAATTAATAGTATAGTTATCTTAGCTATTTTGCGTATAAATATATATATATATATTTTTTCTCTTCTTTTCTCCTTTCCCCCATTCCAGTTGTTCTTTCCTTTTGAGTAGTTACTTCCTCTTTCACAATATCTATTGTACCTTTTGGATCTTACTTACTTTTTCAGTTTCTTACACTAGGGAGACGAGCCAATGTTTACACATGTGATTCTGATTTATTTCACTTAAGTATGGTCTCTAGTTGCATCCATTTACTATAAAAGACTCAACATTATTCTTCTTTTTAGCCGAGTAGGACTCCATTGTGTAAAAACACCACATCTTTTTTAAGCATTCCTCAGTTGATGGGCATTTGGGATGTTTCCGAGATTTTACTATGACAAATTGTGCTGCTATAAACATGGGTGCACATATATCACTGTGGTATGATGTTTTTAATTCTCCTGGGAAAATACCCAGATAGGGAATAGCTGGGTGTAATGGGACCTCTAATCCTAGTTTTATTTTTACTGGGGTTGTACCAGTCTAGATATATATGTAATTTTTTTACGAAGACTAATGTGGTGATAATAGTGCTTTTTTCATTGTTGCTTTTTGTCATTTAGTTCTGATAGCTTTGAACACAGATGACCACAAGCTTATATTCTTAATTTAGCTCTGGGTTTTATTTTATTTTTTAAAATGTTACTGTGATTACTACATTGTTGAAGGACATAATGACTACACTCCTCATTGAGAGGCAGTACGTGTACATAACACATCTTCATTCTTTTCCTATCCCTTCCCCTCCCCTACTTCTGGGTTTTAAATGTTGGCTGAATGTTTCCTGGAATCTTAAACTCAGCATGTCCAAAATAAATAGACACTCCTAATTGCCATCCATGCCCAACCTTAGCCAGGTGTTCATTTGTTTATTTCTGCTATTTATGCTCAAATACCTCAATTGTTCTAGTTTTTTGGGGTTGTTATGGTTTATACATTGTGTCAACTTGGGGAGTCTAGAGATTTGGCTGAGTGACTCAGCAGGAAGCCAGGATGCTTACTTTGTACACATCCTGAGTCTGTGGAAGAGGAGGGCATAGAGATTATATGAGTGCTATACGCCCCTGGGTGGGGGTAGGCTGTTTACAATGTAGGGGAGAAAAGGAGGCTGCTTGCAGCCATTCCACCCTTTGGCTGGTTGTTTTTTCTGTGGTCTGCTGCCCTGAATAGTTTGCGCTCTGCCATGTGCCACTCTGCTTCAGAATCAGCCAAGTATGGACTGAAACCTCTACAAACTGTAAGCTAAATAAACTTCCTTCCTTCATTTTGGGCGTTGGGTATTTTGTCTCAGCAACGAGAAAAAAGTAACCAAGACGGGTTTTCTTCCATTCAAAGATACATCAGTTTTTTTTCTCTCATATTTGAACAACAACAACAACAGCAGCAAATCTGATATGTTTCTGTTTGGATTTTGAAAGCAACACATGCCTTTGTATAACTGAAAGAAAAGTCCACCTGGCTTATTGGTCTCATACCTCATCTGCCAGTGTTTCTTCTATTCTTTACAAATAGAAATGGCCTATACTAGCAGTAACAGTATTTGTAATCCCTTTCATTTAGCTTAGTCCTGTTTTAGATCTGTGTGTTAATCTGAATAAGAGATTTAAGGCAAATGTTAAGTTTTTCTGTATGCCTTCTGAAATTTCATCTTGTCATGGGGCAAACACTATCACAAAATATAATAATGCCTTATTTTTAAAGGGTGAGACAGAGAACTTGAGCTACTGAAGAGCAAAGCTGCATATGCAGTACAAAGTGGCCTAAGATCTTATGACATTGTTCTCTGCCTTTTATATAGGCCAAGGTAGCTTTCCACTTGACACAATAGAAAATAGGCTATAAAGCCTGAAAATAAAATGTTCTAAAACTAGACCTCAGGGCATTTTGGTAAGCTTTTCAATAATCATCTGTAAAGCATTTTAAGGAAATTACTAACATGGAGGCTGAGGCAGAAGGATCACAAGTTCAAGCTGAGCTTTGGCAACTTAGTGAGACACAGTCTCAAAAGTAAAAATAGAATGGAAAGGGGTGGGGGTATAGCCCAGTGTAAAGATTTGGGTTTAATCCCCAGTACTGCAGAATAAAGGGCTTGAGAGATAGCTCAGTGCCAAGGTCCACCATTCAATCGCTAGTACTAGAAAAAGAAAAAACATGCTAATTGCCAGCCACCCCCTCAAAACAGTTCCAAGGAAAGGCTCTGAAAGGCTCTGCTTTCTCAAACCTTTAAATTACATCACTTCATAGTCACATCTTCTGCTACCTATGGTAAAGAGCTTTGGGGTGGTTAAAAACTGCAGACTGCCATTTCTGTTAATATTTTTCTCTCAAAGCAAATTCTTAATTCTGCTATTTCTAGTGTTGGGAAGTACAAAAACTATTAACCATCATTCTTTGTATGACCAAGGTGACATTTCTCGATCTTGCTTTGAAGAATGAACAAAAGCATGAGGTGTTCATTTCAGAAGATAAACCACAGCATGAAGCCCCCCAATATTCACCAGACCATATGCACCTTTTCCCACGCATGTCCTGTTCCAGATGTTGCCTTGGCAAAGCACTTCTAGTCCTGGGTAAGGAGTACGGCTCAGCCTGTCTTGGGTCTACAGACACAGCTCCTTTCCCACTGGCAAGCTGGATCAAGGTTTCAGTCTCTCTCTTTTTTTAAGAGTAGGAAGAATTTATTGAGAGAAAGAAAGCTTCTGTCTAAGAGGGATAGAAGGGGGCCCAGAAAGTGGTTTGTACCTCAGTTTCTCTTTTTGGAGCCCACCGTTTTTCCAAATGGAGTATCTGTTACAATGATATCCCCAGAGCCAGTTGCCAGTAAAAGGCTGCAGCTACCCCACTGAACAGCATCAACGAGCCAGCCCTAAGAGGATTTGCCTTCTTTAACTTAGCTCTTGGTCGGTAAAGATGAGATGTTATTAGCTACTCTTCTTATAGCCAGTGGACTATTATCACTAGCAGTATGGTAGCCGTTAGATACCATTCAGTAGCCCCCTCTATTGGTATTGCCCCCGTTCCACACAATTGGATCAACTATTATATCAGCAGGTTGAGGTACACTGAGGCTAAGCATCCCATAGGCAAGAGCTGATCTAAGTTGTAGGCCAAATGTGTCATATTTCCATGGTGGAGATTCTCCTTAGTCAGCGCAATGTCCACAACCATTTCATTATCATGGGTATTCAGGAGAATCTCTATATCAAAGTTGGTCATGTCAGCCTTCCATTTGAAGTGATCAAAACCTCTTGCAGCCTCATCTAAGGTAAAACGATGTTACATTCCTGCTCTGTTGCATGTAACTCTAAACTTGAGCACCCAAGGCTCAGTTTCTTTTGAGTGTTCATCAGTCTCATCTTTGGAATGTTGATATCTCCTCTTTGATAGATGGATTTTCATAATAGCCTAAGAGACATGAATCTAAAATATTCTTGGTAAACCCTCTAACATCTCTCATAATTTGTCTCCTTGTCCATTATCAGTTTTCTCTGTATTTGAATTCTGATTCATCTTTTTTTTTGCTTTTTTTTCTACCCCTTAAAACAGGTGTTAATTTCTTACACTTTTAAAAGGATTTGACCATGGGCGTTTTCCAGCCAAGTCTTTAAAATCTTTCAGAGCTTCTTCGTTGTGATTTTTTGATATAAAAATCTTCAAACTCAACAGTCACAAATAAGTGATCAACTGATATCAGACAATGAACCTGCGCCAGACTTTCCACTGAAATTTCAAAATATATCTTGCTCTGATCTCTGCCGATATTGAATGATAACCCCAATTTCTTTCTAATTTCATCTGTAGCTGTTTGTGCAAAGCCAGTGGAGACAGTGGTTCCAATAGTGACATGGAGATGCTCAGACTTGTTTTTGGTCCTACTTTCTTTTGTTACCAGTACAGATCGCTGGTTCTCATGAAGGTTAACATCCAGGAGTTGGATAGTAACCTCTGGAATGTCAAGACATTTTGGCAATGTTTGCAATAATAAAGCTTTCCCTAATAAAGTTCCCTTCAGGCTCTAGCACCTCACAATCACCAAGTTAATTATTTGGATTTAAATTTTTAATCACCCTTCATTTGCTCTCTATTTCTTTCCTCCTCTATACTACTATCATTCAGAAATGTTTCTTAATTTGTTCTCTGTCCCATTTTTTAAAAACATATCTCCTACGTTCTATTCTTACTGTTAACCCCTTCAATCTAATTTGACAAACTCTGATTTATGGTCTTTTATGTCTTATGCACAATATATGGAGATACAAATGTAAATAATCAAAGTTACTGCTCTTTAAGAATTTACAAGTAGTGGGTGAAGATTATTAAACTGAACTACACTATCATGTATTAGATACTTTGAGACCTATATGTACAATCAAATAATAGTAATTGAAGAAAGGAGGAAGTTAGTTGTGTTTCTGCTGAGTCAAAAAAGGTTGAATGCTGTAGGACGTTTGTTTTTCTTGTGAAAAAAAGAGAAGAAAAGCATTTATTTTTAAAAAATAATTTATATTTATTAGTACATGTTTTCAGTACATGATTATATGCCTTCAGAGGAGTTGGTATATGTATATAATACATCTTAATTCTTTTTACATCCTCTTCCCTCCCTCCACCCTCTCTCCATCTCTTATCTGTCTCCCTGATTCCTATTATCATTTATTTTGCTCTTTAATTTATTTAGATTTTGGTTTCTCATATCAGATAAACCACATGATACTTAAGCTTGTGTGTTGGATTGATTTCACTTAACCTTATGGTTCCAAGGTGCACATATTTTCCTACAGATGATTCAAGTTTATCCTTCATTATAGCACAGTAGTACTAAA